>SNQJ01S0020959.1:164167-192982 GCA_010110895.2 Picea sitchensis
ATAATGACATGATTATTCCTCAATGGGGATTTAATCCAATAATAATAATAACATGATTAATCCACAATGGGGATTTAATCCAATAAAAAAATAATAAGGATGCTTTTCGCAGTTACATTATTTCAACAGAAACAACATTGTTGAACAGGAGGACATAATTGGTGTAACCCATGTAGTCAACCCCATAGTCAGGACTCGTCCATGTATGCTAAAGAAATAACTCAAATGAAAAAAGAGTTCAACAATGAAAGCACAAGTGATATAAATAACTTTGTCGAAGAATACCCAGACATAGTCAACAATATTAATGAGGTTGATCAAGTTTCCATTGAAAGGATAAACCAAAGGAATCCCTCCTAGGAATAAATCAAATGAAGGATCAGAGAAAGGGAGTGGTTGAGATACCAAAGAGGAAATAAACAAGGTTTTCAACAATCCCAAGATCACCCAAAACAACAACTTAGTCAAGAAATGCCTAATGATATCCTTGAGAGGAAACAACCCATCCAACCAATAAGGACCACATGAGATGGATCAACTTCATAGACACCAAAAAATGAAATCACCATAGACTTGGACCTCTATCTCTCAAAGTCTTACATATCTATCCCTTTCGTTGAACTTATGAAAGTTCCTTCACTTAAGAGGAAAGCAAGGAAGGGTTTGGGTTTTGTTGATGATGATCCTTCACAAGATCAACCTATAGTCCTCTAAACAACTGATAGGGGATCTTTCAATCGAAAGAATGAGCCATTTTACATCTCCTTAGGTATCAATGACTTGATCTTGCACAATTGTATGTTAGATACCGACGATTCAACCAACATCATGCCTCTTAGTGTTATGAAACAACTTGGCCTTAAGATATCACAATCTTACATGAATGATTATGCAATGGATGTTAGAGAGGTTAATGTTTATGGTGTAATCAATAATTTTCTCGCATATCTGGTCGGTGAGCCTAACATTAAAATATTGATGGATATAGTGGTGATTGATATTATTAATTCATGGGGTATGTTATTGTCAAGAAACTTTTCCCATGATCTAGGTGGTTCTCTTCAAATGGAATTATCTCATGCCACTTTACCTTCTTATGAGGGGAGACCAATGATTTTACATGATTGACGACTTAGGAAATACCATGTGGAAGACCCTAGAGACCCTATGAATGATTTTTTCCGCATGGTGGATGATAACTTAGGCAATTATGCCACACTTTCTCATTCCCTATCCCCTGTACTCGTTGAAGAAGAGACCCATGATGAAATATGGACTATGTATTTTGATGGGGCTCAATATCAATTAGGGAATGGGGTTGGAATTGATTTGATATCACCCAAAAAGAACACCCTTAGATTTTCATATCAACTAGAGTTTGAGGCCACAAACAACGTTGTCGAGTATGAGGCCTTACTCTTAGTGGTTGGAATATCAAAATACTTAGGGGTGAAAAAGTTATAAGTCTTTGTCTATTCAGAGCTTGTCATCCTTCAAATCAAACATGTCTATTCAACCAAAGAAAATAGGCTTAAACTTTACAAGGAATCGGTAATGAAAATGATTGACAAATTTTTATCTTTCTCTATCAAATATATCCCAAGAAGTCAGAATGACTTAGCTAATAATTTAGTTGTTCGTCCTTCCTCTAGCCAAAACTAAGAAGAAACCATATCTGGGGACATTATCACAAATATATTATACAAACCCTCTGTCCTATATTTCCTTGAGCACTGGGAAGTTTTTAAATATGATAAGCATATAGAGAGGTTCATGACTAGTGAAGGTGAATTCACCGATAGAAGGACTGATTGGGATGGCTTAGATGGGATATTTGAAGTAGTTGACTTGGGATAATGATAAGATACCCAAATGTTAGATTCCTTTAGAACATAATTTTGATAGACATGACATGTGCAAACGAAAGGTAGAGCCCACCAAACCTAAGGATTATATAGAATTCAACATTGGAAATGATATTTCTATGAAGGAGAGGCAAGATATTGCAGGATTGATAAAGGAGTATAGGAAAATATTTTCTTGGTAATTTGATGACCTAAGGTATTACAAATAAAAAATCATACAACATACTATCCCTTTAACTAAAATGCTAATCCTTTTCAGCAAAACTTGAGAAAATTGAACCCCAAACTTTTACCTTCAGTCAAAAAGGAGTTAGAGAAGTTGGTAACTGCTAAGATCATTTCTCCTACCAAACACTCATCTTGGTTGGAAAACTTGGTCATAGTGAGGAAGAAGAATGGTGAAATCATATTGTGTGTAGATTTTAGAAACCCTCAACCAATTATCTTTGAAAGATAACTACCCCTTACCAAATATGGAGAACATGTTACAACGAGTCACTGGGGAAGGTATGTTGTCAATATTAGATGGATTTTTAGGGTACAACAAAATATTAGTCAAAGAGGAGGATATATGCAAGACCGCATTTGTCACCCCTTGGAGCACCTACGAGTACCTTAGGATGTGTTCTAGATTAAAAAATGTTGGGTCCACTTTCCGAAGGGCTATGGATTTTTCTTTCAAAGATTTAATTGGAAAAATCATTGAGATTTACCAAGACAATTTGATGGTATTCTCAAAGTATAGAAAAATTCATATCCAACACCTAAGACAAGTTTTCAACATCTGCAGAAAATTTGGAATATCCTTAAACCCAAAAAAGTATGTGTTTGGATTTGATGAAGGGAAATTGTTGGGACACATTATATCTAAAGATGGAGTAAAAATAAATCCAACTAGGGTGGAGGCTATTCAAAGTATCCCCTTACTTGAAACCAAGAAGACTCTCCATTCATTCTTTAGTCGAATCAACTTCATTCGAAGGTTTGTCTTTATTTTTTATAAAATCATGAAACCCATTTCCAACATGTTAAATAAGGATTGTGAATTTAAGTGGGATGACAACCATAGAGCCTCCTTTCGAGAAATTAAATGTGCTATAAGCATGGCACTAGTCCTAGTTAAACATGACTATTCTAAAAACTTCTTATTTTTTCCTTCTCTTTGGAAGAAATAATAGCTAGTGTCCTCCTACAAAAGAAGAAAAAATAGCTAGTGTCCTCCTGCAAAAGAACAAAGAAAAACAAGAACAACCTATAACATTCATGAGTCATGTTGTAACATACCCCAAATTTTTCATAAAATTTAGGTGTTTAGATTTTATTTTTAAGTTTATAGTTTTCTCTGTATGCTAGGTAAATAAAATGGAATTAAAAATTTAAAAAATAGTTTAGGAGTTTGATTTATTCTAGCATTACATAGGTTTATGCATTGGTTAAATTAATGTTTCTTTAATTTTTATCGTAATTATTTAGTGTTAAGATTTGATAAATAAAATGTTACTACTAAAATTTTATTAGAAACTCTAATAAAAGTTTAATTTTATATCATTTCAACTTTATTATATAGTTATATGGCTTTAAATTAATAAAATGCATGCTTTATTGTATATCATGCCCAACTTTTCAGATCAATGGTCCACGATCAATCACGCCCCCACATGTCCGACATTTAATAAAGGGATGGGGGGGTTGTGAAACTCAACTAGAGTTAATGGTGATGTGACATGTCGTGCGTCCATGAATTGCATCCCCCGGCTTGTGGTTAGCCTAACCATATCCTACTCCCCCCCGCAATTAGCGCAGGATCGACATGTGTCTCCGATGATGACAGTAGTGGAAGGTAAAAATCACTTTATATCAATAATGCCAACAAATCAATTTTTGCCATGTGTAATCAAATAAGAGCATGTCATGTATCCAATAAATGTGATTTGAATTCGATGACTAAGAACCTACCAAACTACAATAAGTGATAATGGAAGGTCACCAAGATGAAGACATGTGGAAGGTCAAGTCTACATGCACGAACCGTACAATCATTTTTATTTTTTTCTACTTATTCCTTCTCATCATCATATTTATAGAATACTTTGTAGCCAAATGTCAGTTGTCATGTTTTTATCTTAATCATGCATAATGATTTCACCAAGATTCTAGCAATTTAAATCTTAGTCATCTACAAAAAATTGAGTTAGTTATCCAGTCATAGTATACGAAGGTTATATCACTCGTGGAAGGTTGAGATTACATAATGATTGAATATAATCAATCATGTTAGGAGGGTGATACATGTATCTTCATTCGTGACACATCAAGAAATATTCACATTTCATAGCCAATTAAAATAACAGATGAATAATTATTAATTATGAGAAACAATTATCTATTATATAAAGATTAGATATGACTAGGTCATAACAAAGTATCAAAATATGTGTGCATGAGAGAAGATAGCTCATTTTTGTTTCAATTGAAATTTCGTTCATGATCAATAACATGATCTTGACTGAGATTTATTGGGAAGAGACAGTTATAAACAAAAAGTTTTTCCTAAGAAATTTTTTTCGAGATTTTCTGGTTATATGTATGTGTGTTCATGTTTCTAACTTTGCACCTTCATTTCAACTATCTATGTGAGGTTCCTCGCAGAGTTTAGTTTCATTTACAACTCATTTGGTTACTATAGTTCGCTCCTAGCTAGGATATAATAGGATAGATTAGTAGTAGATTATATTTATTTTCATACATAGTCTTCATATACATATTTGCATTACATAACCATCCATTTTCACCCTCATAATCAACAATGGCAGCTGGGCCAAATTCCAGATGGGTCTCCTAAACCAAATGGTGCATAGTCTAGTTGGGATTGTGTATCGGGGAGAACCCCTTACTATTGTAGGGTGAATTTTTCCCCGTCAATAGGTAGGTAGGTTAGTTAGGTCATTTGCATCCTTTAATTTCATTTGTATATATTTGAAATATGTATTCATGATAGTATAATATTGCATTTGTTTTTTTTTTGCTTTTTTATGAATTAATCTTTGCTTAGTTTGATGTTTTTGATATATTGATGAAAATGCCAAATTTTTTTCTTTCTAGCATGATTTTGGTATACTAAACCGGGTGGATCACATCCTCCACATTTTCTATTGAAGTGCTAGTGTTGTTAGAAGTGGTTGCAAGGTTGGAGGTCTTGGACAACAAGAGATGTTGAGGTTCTCATGCACTCCATGGTGAGCACATGTTCCCAAAGTGGATGAGCCACATGTGTAGTTGGATCTATGCCAAGTTTCAATGAAGTGAAGTAAACTCACCATGCATATGTGAATCTCTCCCCCTTTGACATCAATGGCAATGGTAACTTCCCTTCAAGGTTGCTCCCCCTGAATGAACTCTCCTTGGGGTTGCTTCTCCTATCTGAATTGTCCTTTGTCCTCTTCATGGTGCTTCCTCGTGTAAATATATGACATATAAGTAAAGCATTCAAAATTCATTGTGGGTTAGAAACTATTCTGAGTTTCTGGTGAAGATACTCAAAATATTCGCTTGGAAGTGGTTTTGTAAAGATATTTTCAATCTGTTCTCTGGTCTCAACATACTCAACTCTAATTTTCTTCTTTGCAAGCTGTTCCCGTAGGAAATGAAACTTGATTGGAATATTGTTGGCGCAGGCCATTTTGGGGAACAATGCAACGATCAAGGAAGATAGTTAGAAAGGGGACTGGAAAAGGAGTGTGCGCCGCATAATAAGGAAAAGCAGTGGGAGGAAGCAAGAAAGTCAAAGGAAGGAAGGACAAAGCAAATCAACCGTGCGCGCAAGAAGGTAGAATGTGGAAAAACCTAATCCACTTATGGTTAAGGTTTTGGTCATTGATGTAACGGGTTTTAACCCATATTTGTAGTATAAATATGTATTGTAAGAAATGAGGAGATCATAATATATCTAGTGAGTGAGAATAGTTGTAGTACTTTTGCACATTGAGATCTTACAACTAGTTTTTAGAGTCAGTTTTGGAGATATAATTATGAATTGTAATTGAGGGTCAGGTCGCAAGTTGTGGAGCTTAGTGAAACACTGGTCAACCTCACATATACATGTGCATTTCATATGCACTTTTGATGTAATGGGCGCAATGCAATAAATTTATGAAGATGAATAAAAGAGAAATGAATGTCAGATCTTTGTGGACGTAGCCCAGGGGGGTGAACCACGATAAAACCATGTGTCTATGTGTGGAATGTTGTTTTATTTCTTGTAGTTACTTTATGATGAATGAATGAATTTGCTAAGTAGTAAAATGCAGCGCGCACTAAAACATTTATGTTATTTGCTGCAAAATGAATGTCAAATGGTTGCATGTGGTTATAGAATGGTAGGTATGGATATACTAATATGGTAGAATGGTATAAATGATGAAAGTTGAAGTAAGAAGCATGATTAACACCCCCAAAGAAACATTCCTTCCAAGGATGTAGACATATGAGTCTTGCAACCACCCATAAATCCATCTCTGGTGAGACTTCATTGTGCATTCTATGTGCAGTGTTTCTTTCTGGTCTCTAGAAGGGTCGATGGTTTGTAAGGTTTTGTTGGAGAACTAAAGTAGAACCCAAGTCAGCCCAAACATATCCAACAAATGGTTCCATTGCCGGTTGGAAATCAGACGATGAGATTGGAGGGGATTTGATAAGAAAGATAGTGAAGAGAATGCAGTAGTAGAAGGGGATGTTCAGGCCATGAAACCCAACCAAGCAGGAGATTGAAAGATGTTTGGAAACAAAATATCTCGAGTTCGCATAGAAGGAAAATAGAAACCAAAGTATACTTCACGCCAATATTTGGAAAGGTATGTGTTTATTGATCTTGATGAGGCATTTTTTTGTTATTTTTCAGAGTTGTTGTAGGAGTGGATATTGAGATTGAAGGATAATCATCCAACTAATCGGATAAGGCCAGTAAAGTGGACTATTGAGAATATTGAGTGGATACAGAGAGTCAATAATAAATTCACGTGAGTAATGGAATTTTGGCTAGATAGTATTGTTGCAGGATTTATTACTGAGTTTGGAGTCGATACTGCGAAGTCTTACACTTCTGCAGAGTAGGAGTTTTTGAAGGGAACGAGAGGGAGGTATATACGATCACTTTACACATCAATCAAGATTTTATTGCATGATGAAGGAGTGATGACAATGAAGTCAAACAACTAAATCACTCTGCACACATGGGGAAATGGGGGGAAGCACTAAGGACGATCTAAGATATGGAGAAGGACCTGGATAGAGGTTAGAGGAAGGAAGAAATGGAAACCATCATGATGGATGAGGAACATACCAAGGAAATATTGGAAAGAGAGGGAATGAAACGTAGTAGAAGACCCTACCAGTATAATATCAATAGGAAAAAGAGGGCAGTAGCCGAGTGAGAGGAATTGGACAATGATGAAGAGGAGGTAGAGAATCTTCGTGATATGGGGCAGATACATGATATCATGTGCACCAAATATGAGAGAAACAATAGAGGTCAAGGGTCCAATGCAGAAGAAGGCTCTCCATTCCAGATCAGAATTAGTTTGGAATCCACAACCCCATGTGTGACTAAGACATCTGAAGAAAAAGAAGCATTTAGAAAACCAACGATCAGTAGAATAAGGATTTTAGTAAGATGAGAGTCCAGTGGAAATTAAAGTGGAGGTACAAGTTCAAATAGCAATAGTCAACTATCTACATCGCGCAAAGGTGGTACAACACATTTCACAATTGCATGACAAGATTGAACTATTTGGTTATAAGAGTTTCATGGAGAAGGGTTGGAGGATCCAGAGAAGCATTTGTTTATTTGTGAGAATATTTGGGCAGCTAAGAAAATTATAGATGAAGATACAAAAGTGGCACATATTGCAATCACATTTAGAGAACACGCACTGGTGTAAATGTGTTGAAATTGCATAGAATAGATCTAGCTAGAAAATACTACACACATATGCAGAGATAAATTGAGAAAGAAGAATAAGGAGAGAAAGAATAGAAGAATTCTCATTAACCATAATGAATAATGAATAATTTACACATGATATACTCTGTATAACTCAATGAATGTGCACTAGAGGAGAACCAATGCGCCATATTTGTGGTCTAGAGTGATCTGGACACACACCAACAATTACGGGAGTGAACTGCCACCTAGTCTAGTCTCTCAGACAGTTACAAGAGTGAACTGCCACCTAGCTGAGTTAACTAGTCAACCAGTCTTCAGTTAACTGACTGAACAAAGTGTAGTGAGGAGTAGATCAAGGAATCAAGGGTAATGCACCAGTGATGATCCCAAGAAAAGTGCTCATTAGCATGGTGATGATCCTTGTTATTGTGCAATTTGTACTTTAATAGTAGGAAAGGTTAAAGAAGGGAAAATTGGCGACATGAGCGACTATCCTATCACTGTCACCTCAACAGAATGTCTCTTTCTATTTCGGGTGGTAGGCCTAGGGGAGACATCCTCGGTGACCTAGGGTTTTGAGAAGGCAAAGGTTTAAGGCCAAGTAAAAGTTCCCCTCTCACAAGTCACCACCGATCAGAAAGTTTGGCTAAACAACCAATAAAGATAATAGCAACCAGAAATGTACCTGCCCGGAACAAAGAGACATGAAACTATATTTGCAAGATCACTTGTTGGTTAGTACTTCATACAATTGGAGACTTTCTCAAATAAAGAAATTGACTAATATATTGATGAAGCAAATCAAAGATGTATACTAGCAATAATCACAATATGTCACTTCACAATAAATTTTTTGAAGAAGCTTCAAAATGAACAAGAATGATTTATCGTCAATTTCACAATACCAACATTCATTAGAAGCAAAGACTACTATGCATTAGCCAATCTTTCAATTTATTGAAGAAACATTAATTGTTGCAAGGTATGACTATAAATCAAATTGATAATGGCAACAATAGGGTTAGCAAGTCAATCTAAGCTAGGGTTAGAGTGTGTTTAGTAGTTGTTCAAAGATATTGGATGTTTGAAGTTTGTGATCAAAGCACTCAAGCAATAAGTCTTAGATCAGTGCATTCATAGGGAAAATGGAGTCAAAAGTAGCAACAAGAGTTAAAAGAACAATATGATAATAGTAGGGCCAAAGACAAGAGGAATTTGATGGTGAAGTGTTGGTAAGCCAAGGCTTCAACCATCAACCCTAGGGGAAAACGATTTACTAAGGTGTAGGTAACCCTAGGCCTTAGCATGTTTTCCTCCTTCTTTAGCTTAATAAAAAAGTAAAATCGGCTAGGATGAAGAGAAAATGGTAGGGTGTTGCAATGGCATGGCCCTAGCAATGTCTTCAATGAGAAAAATTGCTCCTTGGCATAATCTAGTAGGTAAATGGAAATTAAAACAAGGACACCAACATGTGCTTATTTCCTAGGGTTTATTCCAGCAATTTCATTAACAAAATGCAAGTAAAAATACTATAACCATTCAAGTAAGAGAAGGATTGTAGAAATTCACTTACATTCACCAAGTATTCATCAAGCCAAACAATAGTTATAAACCATCCACCAAGAAAAATGCCAAAGATAACCAAAATAAGCCTTCTTCAACAAGTGCACACTAGCAATTTCAGCCAAAACCCTAGAAGGGCGCAAATTTCAGACCTCACACAAGTGTGAGTGAAAGATGATGAGAAAAAGAGAATTTTGGCTCTCTATTTATACAATAGAAATGAGCTTAATTTTATTTTTAGGTCACAAAAGGTCGACATGGCCAAAAATACATCAAAATATTGTTTTTCATTAAATGTCATAATTAAAACCCTAATCAAGCATAAAAGGTGACATCATGCCCTTTTAGGGTGACGTTAGGGCCCTTTAGGGAAACGTTGCCTCCTGGAGAAAAATGTTAGGCCTTCTTGGGCCTCCGGAAACTGCCACACGTGCCACTAGGCACATAGCTGCCTCCCAAAACCTCCACAGCATTGGATGACATCATAAAATGTCATGGGTGATGTCATGGGCCTTCCAAGGCCAACGTCCTAGTGGAAAGGGCACAACCCCCCTGGGTACAGGTTTTCTAAGCTGCCTCTGGTGGAACTTCCCCCTCTTCTCCGGTGCAAACCCTTTGATCTGCCTCTACCCCCTGATGGGGTTTCAACGTCCATGTGATGGGATTTCAGCCCCATGGAGGTCTGAAATAATCATCTCCCCATGTGTACCTGTCCATAAGGGTACCTTTCCATCAGGTATGGTCCTGTAAATCAATAGATACGCCCTCCATGGGGTCATAAGTCACAGGGATCATGTCAATGTTAATCACATCTAATCATCAAGTTTATTAAACATGTGCATAAAACCCCTTTTACTTGGACAAGTTCTCAAAGACATTATACTAATCTACAAGACAAGTTTGGAGGAAGTGACAGGGTGTCCTATTGGGCTAATGCTCACTGGATGTGGGGTGTTTCCGGGAGAGATCAAATCCAAGCCATGTAAGTGGATGAAGTGGATAAGGGATGTCTGGGAAAGAGGTGCAGTGATAGCATGGAAATGTATGGCTTACCTGTGGGTGCCTTTGTAGAGGGTGAGTTGCACCTATCATGGATGCAAATGTTTCCAAACCCATTCATGCCTTTTATCTTTATTTTTATTGATTTTTCTTCAAGAAGCTAGTTAAGGGACACTGCCCTGGCGTGGTGACCAATGGTGGCAATGTTACCCACAAGCATTTCACGTAAATGAGAAGGTTGGCTCGTGATGAGACCCCCTTTCTCTTTTCTATGCCACCAAGAGCCACTACCCTACCATGGTGACCAGTTGTTGGTAGTGTCATACCGCTACATGTCCATGGACCTAATAGGTTGGCTCACAATGAGAACCCCTATCCTCTAACTAGGTCTTGTTTTGTTATTTTTTATGGGTCCCTCTGTTTCTTGCTGAGAATATTTTTACTACTTTCTTGGAGATACTGAGCAAAGCATCTCGATGTTTCATTCTTTGGCTTTTATCTTTTGCTAGCTACTTTTACCCTTTGGGACTTTAGCCCCTTCTTCCCATAAGGTAATGTACAACCCCTAAATATTTGGCCAACCCAATGCCCATACCAGTGTAATGAGATGGATGAGTGGGAAAAAGATGGAAAGTGGTAAGTATGGTTGGAGCGGATGATGGCTTCTCATGAATCCTCCCAGTGACAACTCAAAACATATGGGTACAAGCTTACTAGGGCATCCTGTCATTCCCTCCAGATATGGTCAAGTGGATATGCATAAGATCCAATCACTCGTCAGAAAAAAAAAAAAATTGAATGCACATATTCAAAGGTTTTGAGGATTAGAGTGACACATACAATGATACCCGGACTCATTACCTCATGGAGAAAGATCCACTTCGGCTATAGAACCAGGCCGAGGTGACAGATGTTGTTGCTGCTGAAAAATTGGAGGTGCTGAAGAAATAAAAAGATGGTCCCTCCAGGTCCATACTCAATTCAATCCAGCTCTTGGTACTCCATGTCTAGGACTCTTGGGCCTTGAGACATAATCTCCTTAGTTATCCCTAAACTGGGTGATAACATTTGGCTCCAACTCTGGTAAATGTGCTCACCGTAGAGAACATGAGAACCTCAGCATCTATGGCATGACCTATGACTTGCTTGATCTCAACATAAAGTTGTTAGCAGACATTTGGGGTGGTGTTATCACCCCCAGCTCATATATATATTAAAACGAAAGGAATCATATATACAAATGTGAATGCAAACTATTCTAGCATGAAATACAAATGGTATGTACAATGAATGGAAATGCCTACTTACGTGTACTTACTTGTTGGTTGAATTCTAGGTGTAGTCAAATGACCAATTAAAGCGCCCTAGCAATGTCTCACAGTACCTGCCTCTGTGCTTCATCATAAACCAAAACAGTGATAAGTTAATCAAAAAAATAACATGGGTTAGAGAATGTATCGTATCATTAGAAACCATAAAGTTTAACTCATGGAGGCAGGTGGGAGGGATAATATCATGCCAAGGCATTCTCTGAGGAAAGTGCTCAATCCACTTCAGGAAGGGATCGTGAAAAGTCAAAGGTTCAGAAAACTGACTCAAAAGGTCTGAAAGCTAGCTACCTAGGACGTCCTCATAATCTGAAGCCTGGGAAAGGATTGATATAGAAGATGACTGACAAATTCTTAAAGGAAGGTTGAAAGACTAATATGACAAACCTTTTATTGAGGTTTTCATCCTACCTTTGGACTCTAGGGTTTGCCTCAGAGGAAACTTAATATAAAAGACATATTCACCAACTACACCTTTAGAGACACGGCAAAGTAAAGTAATCAAAGGTGGCTGGAGAAAGTTGTCACAAGGATCCTTCTTTGGGCGAATGATGTCCTTACTCCTGTCAAGATCTGAGCATAATGGTGGTTGATAATCTTCTTCATGGAACGAATCCAAGTGCTCAGAGGAGTACTCATCAAAATCTTCAAGGTATGACCAAAAATCATCAGGCAAATATGGGACCAGGTCAACCTTGGGTGTTCGAAAAGTATTGGTAATTATGTCATCTCCTTGTTTCCATTTGTCAAAATAAAAAGTAACCTGTCATGATAAATGTGAAGGAAACACTTGGAAATGACTCTCAATGTCATAAGTGGGGTCTATATCATAACCAAATACATCCCACTTACGTCTTCCAACATGTATGAACTCATCAATATCAACTATGTCACTATATGTATCATAACATGAAGGATTCAAAACATTCAAGGGTCCATCCATTCCCTCCTCATTTCCCAAATCATAAAGTAGAGAATCATCAAAATTTTGGAGAGGAGAGTAACTTATTATGTTTTTTTCTTCTTGTGCAGGAGTTTTGAGGACTTGGGTGTCTTCAATATGCATCATTATTTCATCCTCATGAGTTTCTCCTTCATCTTCACTTGTACAACAAGGAAGATCTACCTCTTTCGAGGATTCCATTTCTTCTTCCTTCTTTGAATCATAACACAAGGCATTGTCAAGATCCCGAAATGGAAAGTGACTAACCTCATTCTCTTCTTCCTGTGTAGGGGGGAAAAGCTCGTGGATGGCATCATAAGAGAGAGGAGGGTATGTCGACACTTCATCATCTTGTTCAGGGTCTAGCTCCTTAACTGTGTCTTCAACAATCCTTTTCTCTTCCCTATGTGGTTGGAAAACCTTATCAAGATCTTTTCCCTTAGCATTTGGTTGGTCAAAAATTTGTTCCCCTTCTTCTTGGAAATCAACAGTAAAGGTTCCAAGGGAAACTAATCTTTCCACACTAAGAGTGCCTGAGGTAAATAGGTGTCTTACCTCAGACAAGGATATATTTTTCTCGATTCTTGTATCCATGTTGTGAGCTTCATTGAGTGTTCTTGGGCCCTTTTTACTGATGGGAAAACCTAGATGCACTAAATGTGCAGTGGTATAGAGATGGATAATGTACTTGTTTTCGGGACGATGGTTTTCAGGAATTTGATATAGTATGTCCTCAAACTTATCCTAGAAGTGTCCGATAGTTTAATTCTCAGTTTTCTTTATATGTTCGAGTCTTTTTAGTAGCACTGAGATGTCTTCCAACTGAATACCCCATATTTTGAGAAAGGTTTCTTCCAATTGTTCCATATTCTGATGCTAGCATCGGGGAGGTTGTCATACCACTCCCTAGCATTGCCATAAAGAGTGGCAGAGAATATTTTCATCACCAAACCTTCATCATCATCAATGATAGGGTGGAATAAAAAGAAATCCCAGAAGTCACTCATGTGATAGTCATCTCTCTCCCTATCACCACCATTGAATCTAGGGAGCAACTTTTTATACTTCGGGGGCATTTGTCGAGGGTATGCTAGGATTTTACTCTTGTCTAGGGGTTTGAAATTTCTTGGGTCTCATTGAGAATTCATGGTTGGCTTCGTCACTAGTGGAGTCGCTAGATAATTTTCTTGAAATTATCAAAGAAATAAGGGAATCATCCTTAGTGGAGTCGTCAGGTAATCTTGTAAGATAAAGATTCTTGAGGAAAAGGCTTACCGAAAAAGTGTCGTCTTTGAGGAGAATCGACTCAGTGTTCCCCTGCAATGGAACCAAAATGTTATCGCGCAATTTGTACTTTGATAGTAGGAAAGGTTAAAGAAGAGAAAATTGGCGAAACGAGAGACTATCCTATCACTATCACCTCAATAGGATGTCTCTTTCTATTTAGAGTGGTAGGTCCAGGGGAGATGTCCCCGGTGACCTGGGGTTTTGAGAAGGAAAATGTTTAATGCCAAGTAAAATTTTCCCTCTCACAAGTCACCACTGATCAGAAAGTCCGGCTAAATAGCCAATAAAGATAATAACAACCAGAAATGTACCTGCCCGAAACAAAGTGACATGAAACTATTTTGCAAGATCACTTTTTGGTTAGTACTTCATATAATTGGAGACTTTCTCAAATAAAGAAATTTACTAATATATTGATGAAGCAAATCAAAGATGTATACTAGCAATAATCACTATACTTCACTTCACAATAAATGTTTTGAAGAAGCTTCAAAATGAACAAGAATGATTTATCATCAATGTCATAATACCAACATTCATTAGAAGCAAAGGCTACTATGCATTAGCCAATCTTTCAATTGCTTGAAGAAACATTAATTGTTGCAAGGTATGACTATAAATCAAATGGATAATGGAAGCAATAGGGTTAGCAAGTCAATCTAAGCTAGGGTTAGAGTGTGTTTAGTATTTGTTCAAAGAGATTGGATGTTTGAAGTTTGTGATCAAAGCACTCAAGAAAGAAGTCTTAGATCAGTGCATTCATAGGGAAAATGGAGTCAAAAGTAGCGGCAAGAGTTGAAGGAACAATATGATAATAGTAGGGCCAAAGACAAGAGGAATTTGATGGTGAAGTGTTGGTAAGCCAAGCCTTCAACCATCAACCCTAGGGGAAAACGGTTTACTAAGGTGTAGGTAACCCTAGGGCTTAGCATGTTTCCCTCCTTATTTATCTTGATAACAAAGTAAAATAGGCTAGGATGAAGAGAAAATGGTAGGGTTTTGCAATGGCAAGGCCCTAACAATTTCTTCAACATGAAAAACAGCTCCTTGGCATAATCTAGTAGGTAAATCGCAATTAAAACAAGGACACCAACATGTTCTTATTTCCTAGGGTTTATTCCAACAATTTCATTAACAAAATGCAAGTAAAAATACTATAACCATTCAAGTAAGAGAAGGATTGCAGAAATTCACTTACATTCACCAAGTATTCATCAAGACAAACCCTAGTTAAAAACCATCCACCAAGAAAAATGTCAAAGATAACCAAAATAAGCCTCCTTCAACAAGTGCGCACTAGCAATTTCAGCCAAAAATCCTAGAAGGGAGAAAATTTCAGACCTCACACAAGTGTGAGTGAAAGATGATGAGAAAAATAGAGTTTTGGCTCTCTATTTATACAATAGCAATGATCTTAATTTTATTTTTAGGTCACAAAAGGCCAACATGGCCAAAAATACATCAAAATATTGTTTTTCATTAAATGTCATAATTAAAACCCTAATCAATCATAAAAGGTGGCGTCATGCCCTTTTAGGGTGACGTTAGGCCCCTTTAGGGCAACATTGGCCTCTTGGATCAAAACGTTAGGCATCCTTGGGCCTCTGAAAAATTGCCACACGTGCCACTTGGCACATAACTGTCTCCCAAAACCTCCACAACGTTGGATGATGTCATAAAATGTTCTCTGTGATGTTATGGGCCTTACAAGGCCAACGTTCTAGTGGAAAGGGCACAACCCCCTTGGGTACAAGTCTGTTAAGTTGCCTCTGGTGGAACGTTCTCCTCTTCTCCGGTGCAAACCCTATGATCTGTCTCTGCCCCTTGTTGGGGTCTCAACATCCATCTAATGGGCTTTCAGCCCCATGGAGGTCTGAACTAATCATCTCCCCATGTGTACATGTCCATAAGGGTACCTTTCCATCGAGTATGGTCCTGCATCAAGTTTATAAACATGTGCATAAAACCCCTTTTACTCGGATAAGTGCTCAAAGAAATTATACTAATATATCAGCCAAGTTTGGAGGAAGTGACAGGGCATCCTATTGGGATAATGCTCAGTGGATGTGGGGTGTTTCCGGGAGAGATCAAATCCAAGCCATGTAAGTGGATGAAGTGGATAAGGGATGTCTGGGAAAGGGGTGCAGTGATAGCAGGGAAATGTATGGCTTACCTATGGGTGCCTCTGTAGAGGGTGAGCTGCACCTGTCATGGATGAAAATGTTTCCAAGCCCATTCATGCATTTTATCTTTATTTTTATTGCTTTTTATTCAAGAATCTACTTAAGGGACACTGCCTTGGCGTGGTGACCAGTGGTGGCAATGTTACCCACAAGCATTTCACAGAAATGAGAAGGTTGGCTCATGATGAGACCTCATTTCTCTTGGCTATTCCACCAATAGCCACTACCCTAGAGTGGTGACTAGTTGTTGGTAGTGTCATACCACTACATGTCCATGGACCTAATAAGTTGGCTCATGATGAGACCACCTATCCTCTAACTAGGTATTGTTTTATCATTTTTTATGGGTCCCTTTGTTTCTTACTGAGAATATTTTTACTGCTTTCTCTAGGATCCCTCGGAAAATCATTTCAAGGTTTCACTCTTTGGATTTTATCTTTTTCCAACTACTTTTACACCCTGGGCATTTAGCCCCTTTTTCCCACAAGGTAAGGTACAACCCTTAAATATTTGGCCAACTCAATGCCCAGACTAGTGTAATGGGATGGATGAGCAGGAAAAATATGGAAAGTGGTAAGTATGGTGGGAACAGACGATGGTTTCTCATGAATCCCCCCAGTGAAAACTCAAAACCTATGGGTACAATCTTACTAGGGTGTCTTGTCATTCCCCCTAGATATGGTCAAGTGGATAGCTATAAGAACCAAGCACTCGTTAGAAACAAAAATAATTGAATGCACATATTCAAAGGTTTTGAGGATCAGAGTGACAAATACCATGATACTCGGACTCATTACCTCATGGAGAAAGATCCACTTCTACTACATAACCAGGTCGAGGTGATGGATGTTGTTGTTGCTAACAAAGTGGAGGCACTGAAGAAAGAAAAATATGGGCCCTCCAAGGCCATACTCAAGTTGATTCGGCTCTCGGTACTCCATGTCTAGGACCTATGGGCCTTGAGACATAGTATCCTTAGTTATCCCTAAACTGGGGGATAACAATCCCAATGTTGCATGGTGATAAAACCAATGCAGCATCTAGACTCAAATCAACTAGTCAAACTGAAGTGTCAACTGAAGAGAATATTCTCAAGGTGGAATATTCTCTCCTAAAAAATAGGAGACTGGATAAATGACTAATAATGACTAATAAACAAGGAAAAACCTTAGGAAAAAGAAATCCTAGGTGTGTGTGAAGTAACTCCAACACCCCCTTGAACATCACTATGGTGAAAATAAAGAATGGGTCCTGGCAACGAGGCCATGTTAGGTACCCAAATACAAAAGATACACTGAAATAAAGTGAGGAAAGAGGGAAAACCTCATGGAAAACCCCCCCCCTCAAGGTACAATGTATGTAAAAAGAAGAACTACAGTTTCTAGGCAACTGTTTCCTTCACTCCAAGATGACTTCGCAGAGAATGGAACTTTTGCTCTGTGAAGGTCTTGGTGAAGATGCATGTCATATGTTCTGTTGAAGGACAAAACTATAGGTCAATGATCCCCTCGTGTACTAAGTCCCGAGTGTAGTGCATGTGGATCTCGATGTGATTCGTTCGTTGCCTCTGAAATGGATCTTTACATAACTTCAGAGTGCTCTGGTTGTTACACCAGATGACGATTGGTCGATGAAATTGAATGCCCAACTCAGTGAGAAAATGTTGTAGCCATATATCCTGAATGGTTATGTTAACTACCCCTCTGTACTCTTCCTCAGCTAAAGATAGAGCAATGGTAGATTTCTTCTTGCTCAACCAATAGATAGGCCCGAAACCAAGACTGAGTGAGTAACCATATGTGGACTTGTGATCAGTGTTATCGCCAGAACAGTCAGAAACAGTAAACCCAATGAGATATAATGTAGAGTCTGTGGCATAATGAATGCCAAAGGTGATGGTGCCCTATACGAATCGAAGAATATGCTTTGCATCCCTCCAATGTAGCTCATGCGGCTCCTGCATGAACCTGGAAACTGCGTCGACTGCATAGGAGAAGTCTGGTCTGGAGTGTGTGAGATACAACAAGCTCCCCATTAGTTGTCTGTACAATGTGTTTTCAACCAATGGAGTCTCCCCGCCATCCTCAAGTTTGACCCTTGATAGGAAAGAAGTCAGAGCATACTTGCAGTCTGTCATGTGAAATATCTCAAGGAGATATCATGCATACTTTCCTTGAGATAGTTTGATTCCTGATGCATCCTGACTGATCTCGAGTCCAAGGAAGAAGTGTAGCGGACCTATGTCCGTCTTCAAAAAACTATCATGTAGAATCCTCTTGACTGCAGCAATCGATGAAGTTGAGCAACCAGTGATCAACAAATCATCAACATACAGAACTAAGAGTAGAAGTGACTCAGCCATCCTGAGCATGTAGACATTCGGGTCTGATTTACAACGTACAAATTTCTGTGACAACAGGGAGGAGTCCATCTTGGCATACCATGCCCTCGGAGCCTGCTTGAGGCCATAAAGGGACTTCTTCAGTCAACAGACCAAAGATGAGTCCTACATAAATCCCTAGGGCTACTCCATATAGATCTCCTCAGAGAGATCACCGTGAAGAAACACATTCTTCACTCCCATCTGATGGAATTCCCATCACTTGGTTGCCACAATGGAAAGTTCCAATCGTATGGAATCCATCTTCGCTACTGGAGCGAAGGTCTCATCATAGTCAATACCATGCACCTGTTGAAATACTTTTGAAACAAGCCTAGATTTGTATCTGGTAGTCTATCCATATGTTGCTCTCTTGGTCCTGTAGACCCATTTGCATCTGACAAGTTTCCTCACAGAAGCAAGGGGAACCATATCCCAAGTCTGGTTCTCGAGGAGAGAGTTATACTGCTCCTGCATGGAGAATTACCAAAAGGGATTTCCAGGAGCTTCGCCATAAGACTGTGGATCTGAATACTGAACCAAGAAAATATTCCTAGAGGGAAATGGTTCAGTGGCAGTGAATGCAACAGACGGCTCCTCGAAATCAGATCGAGTCCTCCTAGTATCGACTGGATCACCAACGATATCCCCTACATCCTGAAGAGTAGTTTGTGCCCACTTGGGCCTCTGCTTTGGCTCTGCAACTGCATCTGGATGCTCTGACTCTACATATGATTGTACTGACTCTGAATCTGAATCATCTGAGTCCTCTGACTCAGAACTCTCATCTGAAGAAGAGTCGGCATTTTCATTCTCATCATCTCGGATAGGTGGAAGAATGAAGGTGTATTCATGCGGCTGTTGAGGTACATGTGAGACACTTTCCTCGAATTGGACACTACGCTCAATCATGAGCCAGTCTGAGGAAAGATCAATAAGCCTATATCCCTTCACACCATCGGGGTATCCAACAAAAATACACTCAGTGATCTATGGATCAAGTGCCTTCCTCTTTTCAGAGGGAATCTGGGCCCATGCACTTGAACCAAAAATGCGAAAGTAGGTCACTTTCGGTTTGAGGCCGCTCCAAGCCTCGTAGGGGATATTATCCTTGAAAGATCTATGGTGAGATATGTTTTAGATGTATGTTTCATAATTAAGTGCTTCGGTCCATAGTCTCTGTGGTAGTGACTTTGCATGTAGCATGCAAGATGCCATCTCCTTTAGAGATCTATTTTTTTGCTCATCAACTTCATTTTGTTGCGGAGTATAGGGAACTGTGTGCTACAACTGAATCCCTGCCTCATGGAAAATATTATGGATCTCATGATTTACATGCTCTCCCTCATTATCATTTCGGAGGAATTTGATCTTCTTTCTGGACTGTGTCTCAACTAGGTATTTGGAATCTTTGAGGTGTTGAAAGACCTTGGATTTTTGCCTGAGAAAGTAGATCCATGTAAAACATGAGAAATCATCAACAAAAATGAGAACAAACCTCTCTTTGTTGATATATGGATGTGGAAAAGGACCCATAAGGTCACTATGGATCATATCTAAAAGTGCGGAAGCTCTATGAGACTTTCCTTTGTCGAATTTCTCTTGAGGGTGTTTTCCAAGAACACATCCCTCACATACTCCCTTGGAGAAATGGATGTTTGGTAGACCATCAACCAATATTTTCTTGCTAATATGTTGCATGTATTTTAAATTCAAATGTCCAAACCTTTCATGCCATATCCTACTACTTTCATCAGCATGAGTAAGCAGTCAAGCAGAATCAGGCTCAATGAATTCAAAAAATGTATACAATCTAGACTAATGATTTACCTCACCGGTAGCAACCTTGGAGTTTATTTGCATGTCGTAGATGTCCACGACATTTGGTGTGAATATGACTTTCTTTCCAGTTTCATAATTCGTCATCTGATACATGGAGAGAAGGTTGACGGAAAGTTTGGGAATGTGCAACACATTCTCAAAGCTTCCATTGATGAGTTCAATCCTTCCTTGGTTGGTGACTTCGAAAAAAGAGTTGTCCCCCATCATAATAAGAGGACCTTTGCATGCATCCAATGAAGAATATACTTCTTTTGAGGCAGACATGTGATGTGATTCTCCTGAATCTATGATCCAAGCATCGGGAGAGGAGTTGATGGCAATCAAGGCATGGATAGAATTTCCTTTCTTGGGATTCTGATCTTCTGGATTCTTGTTCTTAGCACCCTCAGGGATGCAATATCCAAGGTTGTTTTGTTGAATTACTTGATTCATTAGATCTATTTTTTTTTGCATGCATGCAGATTCTGGATGGAATCCTTTGTGACAGTACGCACATTTCTTCCCTTTTCTTCCCTTTTCCCCTTTGGATCTGGAGGCATCGGTGAAGAGTTTTGTGTACCCTTCCTTCTTCAGATGTGCATGATCTTTCATTTTGTATTTATATTTAGATTTATGATATTTATGGCTGTCATCTTTCACATTGAGTGAATGCACTTTTGGGCCTTTGATTTTGCCCATGTTGATGAGCTTGGTTTTCTCTTGTGTCAGGGATTCGATAAAGTCCTCAAGAGAAGGAATCTTCCAGGTGGCTCCAGAGGAAAATGTGACATAATGGAATGTGGATACAAATACAGAGAATTCAAGACCAAGTTATAAGAGAATGGTGAGAACCATTTGTTTCTCCTCCTTACATTTATCAACCCTGCAAGCTTTGAGTTGCGACAGTAAATCCTTGAATTTTGTAAACAAATCTTGGATATTGTCAAAGATTTTTGGATCCAATGTGAGAAATTCCACCTCCATCATGTGTCCACTCATCTCATCATGTTTTCCAAAGATCCCTTCCAAGGTGGTTCGGGCTTCATTGGGATTCTTACAGGAAGATATGTGAAAAAGGAAATCGGGAGAAATAAGACTGCAAATTGTTCTGAGTGCCTCATCCATGCGATTTAAATACTTGGATTTTTCTATGGCTGATGTCAGTTATGTATCTGTATTCAAGGTTAACCTGTACAATCCTCTATTTTAGAGATGTATGGTTATTTTCTCCTTCCATGCAAAGTAGTTGTAAGGTGTAAGAATGAATTCTTTTTGGAAATCCATCTTTTCGTTGTCTTCAATATTTTGTACCTGCAAAAAAAATTGGTGTAGATTTTGCTTAGTAATATGTCAGATATGATACCATGTAAATGTGTTGAACCTTCACAGAATAGATCTATCTAGAAAATACTACACACATTTGCAGAGAGAAATTGAGAAATAAGAAGAAGGAGAGAAAGAATAGAAGAATTCTCATTAACCGTAATGAATAATGAATAATTTACACATGATATACTCTGTATAACTCAATGAATGCACACTGGAGGAGAACCAATGTGCCATAGTGTTTATCTAGAGTGATCTGGACACACACCAATAGTTACGGGAGTGAATTTTCGCCTATTCTAGTCTCTCAGGCAGTTACGGGAGCGAATTGCCACCTATTTGAGTTAACTAGTCAACTAGTCTTCAATTAATTGTATGAACAAAGAGTAGTGAGTTAAATCAGAAAATCAAAGGTAATGCGATGCGGTGATCCCAAGGCAAGTCGCATTATCATGGTGATAGTCCCAATGTTTCATGGTGATAAACGATGCAACATCTAGACTCAACTCGACAACATCTAGACTCAACTCAACTAGTCAAACTGAAGTGTCAACTGAAGAGAATATTCTCCAGGTGGAATATTCTCTCCTAAAAAATAGGAGATTGGATAAATGACTAATAATGACTAATAAACAAGGAAAAACCTTAGGAAAAATAAATCATAGGTGTGTGTGTGAAGTAACTCCAACAACTGGACTGGTATATGGGCATTGCAGTAAACAACCCAGAAGGATCACCTACAACCGTCACATACGTGAAGAAGGAATTAATCAATGAATTCGAGCGACCAAGTTCAGAATATCATTACATGAATGAGATGATCGAAATCAAATAGAAGCTAGGAGAGTCAGTTTGGGAAGTTAATCAGAAGTTCAAGAGACTGAAAGGTAAGTTGAAGTATCTTATCATAGATATGCAAGATAGGAATCTATTTGTTAATTCATTATTTCCACATATTAAGTATCCATTTAGGAAAAAGAAGTTCCATACTTAGGATGAGGCTTTGCAAGAAGCCTTGCAATTGGAGGAAAATCAGTATAAACATACAAATCCAGTTGTAGAAGAGATGAGAGAAGATATCAAGAATTTGACATTTTAGTTGAATCAGAACAAAGGAACAGATAAACCAATTGTATAGAACTACCCTGCGCGAGGAAGATTATGTTAACCCAACATCATATGGAATGCTTAGTTGGAGAAGCATCAGTTATTGTGCTTCGGACTCTGACATGGGACTGGAGAATTCGCAACAACAATTGCATGAGCTATCTACCTGAAGATGTGCAAGAATGACGCGCACACTAAGATGGGTTGGTACAATGGTAAGAGAACCTCCAAATTTTTATGGTCAGAATGATTTAGAAGAATTTTTAACAAAGTTTGAGTTAAATTTTTTGGAAAGTTAGAGGTGACTATTTTTGGATATTGCTTTGAAAACTACACCTGCACGTTGGTGGGGTACTCATAAAGAGAAAATTTAGAATTGGTATCAATGCAAAAGATTACTTCGCATCACATTTGGCGCAGAACAGGAGAAGAAATATATGCATAAATATGATGGATTAGGACAGCCCGGAGAACATGTAGACAAATGTATAAACCAATGGATATTGGTACCACCAAAGGAGTGGCAACATCACTTTATTCATACATTGCAAGGAATCCCAAGGAATTGGTATACATAATTGGAACTGCGCAGAGGAACTACAAATTGGCAAGAGTTGTAGCAGAATTTTGTGATCACCTTTTCATTTGAACATGAAAATCCAGAGATAGATACAACGTTGAAGCTAATAAAAGAGAGGATATTTGAAGAGTCAAAAATTGAAATTTTAACAATTTATTAGAACTAGAATCGATAGACAGACAGACAATTTTTACATTTCTATCATGTCGTAGAAGATGATCCTGCAGAAGAAAAATCATGAGATATTAATATCACAAAAGTTGAAGGGGAAAGAGAAGTAGAAGGTCCAAATTTAGAGTCAGAAGAATTTGTTGCACCTGTGAAGATAAAGAAGTTAAATATTGGAACATAAGATAATCCAAAGATTGTAAGTATTTGTGACTATTGGGATAACCAGACAGTGGAAAGAATAACAAAGTTACTACGCGAATACAGAGACCTATTTCCAACGAAATTTTCATAAATGAAAGGAGTAGCAAGAGAAATTGGAGAGATGAAGATCCCCTTGAGACAAGATGCTAGACCAATAAGACAGAGACCATATAGATTGAATCCAATATATAAACAGAAAGGGAATGCAGAAATTGATAAAATTTTAGAGGTTGGGATAATAGAACCTATTAAAGAATCTGAGTGGATTAGCCCTTTGGTATTTATAGAGAAGAATTAAGGGGGAATAAGGTTTTTTTTAGACTTGAGGAAGTTGAGTGATGCATGTTTGAATGATCCCTTCCCTACTCCTTTTACAGATGAGGTATTGGAGAATGTAGAAGGACGTGAAGTATATTCATTCATTGATGGATTTTCAAGGTATCACCATATCAGAATAGCACTAGAGGCTCATCATAAGACTACATTTTCCACATAATGGGGGTCATACAAGTACACAATGATTCCATTTGGATTGAAGAATTCCCCTGCTATTTTTTCAAGGGTAGTAGTAGCTGCATTTAAGGATTTCATACATAAGTTTTTGGATGTTTATGTAGACGATTGGACAATATTTAGATTATTGAAAGGTCATGTTGAAGTTTTGAGACTAATGTTAGATAGGTGTAGATAGTGTCAAATATCTTTGAACATTAAGAAATGCATAATCAACGCACCATTTGGAATTTTTCTAGGGCACGTGGTGTGTAAATAGGGTCTATTGGTTGATCCTGTGAAGATTGATGTCATTGTGAATTTACCACCACCTAAGTCAGTGCACCAATTGAGAGCTACACTTGGTCATACACGATACTATAGGAAGTTTATAAATATCTATGCATATATTATTGCACCCATGGAGAAGTTGTTAAAGAATGATATCAAGTTTAAGTGGAATGATGAGTGCCAACAGAGTTTGGACATCTTGAAGAAGAAAATGGTGACACCGCCAATTTTGGTGTTTCCAAATTGGTCAAAGGAGTTATGTGTTCATGTGGATGCATATTCAATAGAACTTGGAGTAGTATTGGCATAGCCAGGAGAAGGTGATATAGATCACCCAATAGAATTTGAAAGCAAGAAGCTCTCAGATTCATAACATAATTATAATACAATAGAAAGAGAAGGTTTGGATATGGTGTATGCATTGCATAAGTTCATAAATTATTTGTTAGGCCAACATTTCAAGATGTTCAAAGATCACTCCGGTATTAAATACTTGGTCAACAAGCTAGTGTTGGGGGGAAGAACATGTATATGGTTGTTTTTAGTCCAAGAATTTGATTTTGAAGTAGTTGTGAAACCTAGAAGACTGAATGCAGGGCCAAATCATTTGTCCAGGATAACCAATGGGGAGGAACTAAGCAGTTTGGAGGAAAATTTTGTTGATGCACAATTGTTTCAATGTAGATTACTGATGAATACTTATCTAATATCATTGAATTTTTTAGTATAGGATTTTCCCCAAAAGAATGTACCATTGCGAAGAAGAAGAATTTGGTGGTCAGATCTGCAAATTACCAATTGATTGTAGGTCATTTGTATAAACTATGAGCAAACAAGATTTTAAGGAGATGTGTTATGGAACATGAACGACCTATCATCTTAGTAGAATCACATGAAGGAATAACTGGAGGGAATTATGTAGGGAAGCCTATTGTGCAGAAGATACTACACGCATGATTATGGTGGCCAACAATTTCTAAAGATGAAAAGGAGTATTGTTAGGCTTGTGATTTCTGTCAGAGGGTAGGAAAGCCATCCAGGAGGGATGAGATGCTATTAATACCTCAGGTAACTCTTAAAGTATTTGAAAAATGTGTGGTATATTTTGTAATTCCAATTAATCCACCAACTAGAAGATCAGGAGAAAGATATATTATTACAGCGACAAAATATTTGACTAGATGGGTTGCAGCAGCAATAGTAAAATATTGCAGCGCACTTCCTGTTTGAACATGTGATTGCAAGATTTGGATGCCCTAGGATTATGATGAGTGATCAGGGAACTCATTTGATTAAAAATACCATTCATGCAATGACTGAATAATTTGAGATACACCATGAGAAGAGCACTCCATACCATCCTCAAGCTAATGGAACAGTGGAATCATTTAATAAGATTTTGGACAATGCCTTAACTAATATTTGTAATGTGAACATGGATGATTGAGATTTGAAGATACCAATAGTATTATGGGCTTATAGAACCACATTGATGCAGGAGCATCGCCAACACATCAAGCAAGCCAACGCGAAAGTGGAGGACAGCTGGACAAGCCAGCACAAATTTTGAAAACACTTTGGAATTGTTGTGCAAATCTTAAATGAACCATTAAGATGAGGTGCACTTGTATATTGTAAATGGACCTTGAGTGGATAGATCTCGTCCTTAGTAGGTAGACGACATTTAAAATAGTTAATGTAAAGTAGATAGAATTTAATTCTAGACTAGACAGTTGTAGAGCGCAAGAGGGAAATGGGATATAGACACCCTCATTGTGCATTGTAACATTATTCAGAAGCATTTGGAGCAAGAAGAAGAAGAGAGATGTGTAAAAACACCCATGTACAAACATTTGAATTAATAGAAAGATTTGATTCAAATTCATGGTTTGTGTTGTTCTCTGTGTATTGGTGTTGAATGATAGGCTCATGAATGTTTGCTTCCTATTATACATTTGCTTGTATATGTTGTGTATGTGATTTCATGTATGAATTGAAGTCTGAGAGGGAGATAGAATGAGTTTCAATTGTTTCTCTATTTGAGCCAGAGAATTCGTGCAAGGAGTGCAGTTGAAGTGTCCGCAAGGAGTGCATTGACAGAGGGTTCAGATAGAGATATTTTTTGTTCTCATTCATCCAGAAGTGCAGTTGGGCACAGGAGTCTTGCAAAGAGTGCGCAGGACGGGTAAAATTCTTAGGGTTGTGAACCTGAGTGAAGCATTTGACAGACTGCTACTACAGGTGTGCGCAGAGTCAAGTGACTTCAACACTTCAACGTTGTTGAAGGTTTGTTGCAAGGAGTGCGTGCAAGAGTTTTCTTGAAGGACTTGAGGTCGTGGGTAAAAGCTCAGGAGGGATAGGACCTTCAAATTTATTGAAGGACAGCGTAGAAAAGTTGTGCCTTGAAGGTTGGCAAGAAGCGTCGCAAGTTTGCACGCAGGTGGATAAGTTCTATGGAAGAACACTTAGTCATTTTGTGGATTGCATAAGGAAGAACGGACGGTCGATATCTTCCAGGGAAAATCAACGAATCACCATGAGTCGTTGGATCTCGCGGGGGTGCAGGGGGATACTGCAGATATTCCCATAGTGTTTAAAGCTCAGAAGGGGCAGAGTCGTTGATCCAAGCTAGCCAGGGGCATTGGATTATTCACAAAATCGCCTATCGGGATTTTGTAAGAAAGGAATCGAATATTTGGTAACGGGAGTCGCGAAATCGCGATACGCGATATCTCAATGGATACAAGTACAGTGTGGGGCCACAGGAGTTGGTGGTGGACAGGTAGCACACTGTATCGGGGTTCGGGAAAAGTAAAGTCCCGAAACATTGGACATCAGGATTCGCGATCCCGCAAAGTCCAAAATCTCGATGAGGTGACGGGACCGTTGAAAAGTCAAAGCCGCGAGCTCATCGGAGTTTCGGCATATCGGGACTCGGGAGTCGGAGAACCGAGTTTCTCGACACCGCGAGTGTCGAGATCCCGATAGAGAAATTCCCGACAAAGGAACGGAAGGGTCAGCGTTGACTCATATCGGGTCTCGGAGATTCGAGAGTCCTACGCTCGATCACTGACCTCGCAAGGTTGTGAAGTTTGATTCCCCGATAAGTAAAGAGAGGGGGAGTCGTGCAAAGAGATCTGTGGGTGCAAATTTTCTGATAGGGAAATAGAAGGACCGGTTAGTGTTCTTCGGGCCGAGGAAAGAGAAGATCCTGTGAGCAGGCGTGCCTGCGGGTGTGACACTGCGTCAGTTTGGTATCAGAGCTTCATATTCTTGTCTGTGTATTTCAGGCGAGGAAGGCATAAGAGGTAAGGAGTACTCTGATACACAACGTCAAGTGGTATCAGAGCTAAGACAAATTGTTCTTTTCTTTCTGTAGCAGAGAAGAGGAGAATTCGCCATGCCACCAAGGAGAGATAGGCAGTCACCTGATCTAGAGGATAGGGAAGTGCAGAGAAGAAGAGGCAGGCAGATAACTGATCCATCCATAGAGAGACAGATGAGAGACCTCCGAGCGAGACTTGAGGACATGGAGACAGCGCAAAGATGCACAGCTAGTGCAGGGGATATGAGTGATTCCGATAGTGAAATAGAGGTTGAACAAGAGGAGGAAGTTACAGTCAGAGATGCATCAAACGAGCATTTGATCAAAGCTATTTCCAGGATGGGTGCAAGAGCGAAGATGGAAATTCCAATTTACGAGGGAAACTTGGATGCAGAGGAGCTACTAGATTGGATTAGAGCTCTGGATACTTACTTCGACTACGAAGATGTCGAAGAGGAAAAGAAAGTCAAGCATGTTGTTACACACTTAAAAGGGCATGCATCATTGTGGTGGGATGAACTACAAGCTGACAGGCGCTGCAAGGGCAAGCAGAAGATCAAGAGCTGGGACAGGATGATCGCGAAGATGAAGGCGAAATTCATCCCCAGGGATTATCAAATTACTCTGTTTAGGAGAATGCAGAACCTGAGACAGAAGCTGATGACACTGAAAGAATACAATGAGGAATTCTATCGACTGAACATCAGGGAAGGTCATCGGGAGGGCGATGATGAAAAAGTTGCGAGATACATGAATGGCCTGAGATATGATATCCAGGATGAGATGAGTATGGTAACCATCCGAACGGTGGAAGATGCTTATCAGATGGCTCTGAAAGCTGAAGAGAAGTTGAGACGAAAACAGAGTTAGAGGGGCCGAAGGAGAAGTCAACCTAGAGGCAAAGACGTTGCCCAGGACAAATACCAAAAGCCCAAGGAGGAATGGAAGAAACCTCAAACTCGTGCAGAGAGAGGTGGAACCTCACAGCGGGGGCCATATGTTGAACAGAGAG
>SNQJ01S0020959.1:211118-225946 GCA_010110895.2 Picea sitchensis
TGCTCTGATACCAATTGTTGGACACACCTACCACACTTAGAGGGGGGGTGAATGAGTGTGGTGCTCTTTTTCCCAAAACTTCCCTCTTGCACAAAAAAATCATCAATTAGCATTCAACATGTATTCATTACCCATTGTTGTCATTTATAACCAGTTAGATGTAGGCACATCTCAGCAACATATCATCAACAAGTCATCATCACAATGGACATAAAGAACACAAGATGTATGTACAATTTTCTTTTTATTACGGACAACAATCCTTGGGTTTATCAGCAACAACTGAATAGAGTACAACTCTACAAGAGCACTAGCTCTATATGCAAGACTCATCTTACACCCTCAGCACCAATTGAGATGAGGCAACAATCCTCAACAGATATCAACCTGTCAACAGGTACGCGACCTGTCAGTAGTGTAGCCCGCGTGTGCACGTTCCCTAGCTCACTACAGCCCGTGTGTGAACGCAACCAATGTATAATGCAACAAACATATGCTTCTGAGCAACATGCCCAGATCCTTTGCAACCTGCAATCACTTTCTCTTCTGTCTTCAACTGTCCAAACTGACCCACAACCAATCACAACACATCCAAGCTCTCCAATAGCTTTCTCATGCTCCACATCAAATCAATATGAATGCTATCTCAATCATGTACAAATTACTAGTATACCATAGCAATCATGTCACTACTGAATCACAAGAGTGTTGCTAACTCCATCAACCAAATCAACCAAACTGAACCACATCATAGAATCCATACCAAGAATTACCTAAGCATTCACAACATATCAAGCAATAGTATCTATCAAGACAATAATGTAACCATACCAGTGTCTGAGTGATAGACCTGAGGCCATAGAATGCAGATCTGGAACCTGCTTCATCATCCAAGAGTTTGGCACCAGCTCAAACACAAATCTCCATGATTTTATTGAGTCCATGCTCCCTATACACAGCCATCCCACGTGTGCACTCAGTCTATACACATCCAACTCATGTGTGTACGCACCTTATACACAGACAGCCCGTGTGTACATCAAAAAATAGGGTTTTCTGTGACTCCGAGACTTTTGCCGTCAAGATCTCCGACATTGCCGAAACTTTGATGCATCTATGAGATCCTCCTCTCGCTCTCTTCCTCGGAATAGATCTTCAATCATGCTCAAGAGTTCCACACCAATAAGGTTCTCTCACAAGAGGATCTCCATCAATACTCCAAAATATATTACCAAGAAGCTCTCCATTGATCCACAAAGGATTCTCACTCAAAATGTCCATTTTACAAGAGATCCTAGCTTCTTATTTATACTTTCATATTCTAGGTCACTTAACCCATTTTTAGGTTACTTAACCCATTTCTAGGTCACTTAACCTATTTTTCTTATTTTAGGGTTACCCACTTTCCATGAATAGAAAATTCTCCAATATTTGATCATTTAAATATTCCTTCTTGATTTTGTCACTTCATTTAAATAATCTTTCTTGATTTTGTCACTTTATTTTATCATTTAAATAATGATTTCTTATTTTCAAGAACTTTTACTTCTTTGACCTTGGGGGCTTCAAGCCTTCATATGGGGGTCCTCCAACTTCATAATTCCATAACTCTCAAACCGTGAGGAGTTATGTGACATTCCACATACCACTGGAAATGGCATGACAAGAACTATCCATCTAGGATAGTTTCGCCAACAACTTAATTGATCTTCATCTCATTATTCCACATGCAAGCTTGGGTCCTCCAACCATTCTTTTAGGATAACTCATTTCATAAAGCGTCTTCCCGTGAGGGATTTCACCATAAGGGGACCACTTTGGAGTTCATCTATTTGTGCACCTTAACAACCATGATAAGACAATAATGATTCATCTTTGCATCAATTGTTTTCCACTTGGATATATAACATTCTCAACAAGGGCATCATATCAATCAATTACTTGACATCAATCAATGACATCAATCAAACCAAACCATTTACATCAATGACATATGATCCAACAATCTCCCAAGTAATCAAACCATTGGCATCAATGACAACATGATCCAACAGAGGATTCAGAGCAAATTTTGCAAAATTTAGAAGAATGGCACCACCAAAGGTCGGAGCTCCCAGCAGAACTGCAAGGAAAACACGTAGTGCCACGAGATCTCTATAGGAGAAAGAATCCAAAGAAACAAACCCTATTCAGATGGAGGGAGTGGTGGACGTGGACACCATTCCTTCACCAATGATTGAACCAATTATCCCAACATTTGTGGAAGAACAAGAACAACAGGTTCCAACAACAAAGGAGATGGAGGTCGACCTATAGAATGTCACATAGAATCCTACCACGGAGCAAAAATCTACACAAGAACTTGGATTAGGATAACCACAACATATGACTGAGGAGAAAGATGATGAGCGAACAAATATAGATGAGCCCATAGGACAGGCCCAAGTAGTGCAACAACCTGTCGTAGAACTAGTGCAACAAACAGAAGAACAAGTTCAGGTGGAGGATGTTATAGGCCAACAAGATTAATACACATAAGTAAAATAGTATGTGCACCAGGAAGCAGGGCCATAGACAGTGATAGGAAAGACAAGGGGAAAACAGATAGTACATAAATCATTGCGCAAACAGAAAGAAACAACACTGGAATTACCTTTCATACCCGAAGGAGTCACGATCCTTCTTGATATATTAGGATGTGTTGGAAAAATGAAGTATTCATACCATGATGTAACAGATAGGGACAAGTTCCTTGAGTTTTTTCCACAAGTCTATATGGAGAGAAAATGAGCAAGTTCATCAGGAGTTCCAATTTTAGAGCCAAATCAGTGGATAGTTGTAACACACCCACGATGGGGCGAGAAATAAATAAAAACAATTGCTCTCCTTACAAGGACGAATCATTTCTTTTAATAGTCTCTAATTGAGAATTCAGGGCCTAGCCCCTTTTCCTTCGGTGACCTTCTCATAGGACCATATGCGATGACCGGATACCAAGACTACAGGCGACTATTTTGGTGCTTCGGAACTTCGACATTCCGGAGTTCTTACTCCACACAATCCATTTTCCCTGGTACACTAAACCCCTGAAGTGAAGGATCTGGTGCCACGTGTTTCCTATCGCCAATGGCTAGGATGAATGTCGACACTCCAACCTTTGGGAGATTTGACGTTACTAGACCTCTATTCTCCCGAAGTGGTCAACGTCAGGCTGACTATCTCATAGGTCTAACAGTCCACGCCTTTTCTCTCGAATCGGGACTTTTCATTTCAGAACTTTTCGAGACAGATTCCTCCGTTCCTCCCGATACCCGAATTCTTGAAATCTGCTCACATCATATCAATGGTCTATGATCCTCCCATGATCCAATGGCTATGATCAATGTCGCGAGTTCAGATTTCGTGAGTTTCCACAACTCTTCTGTACACTTTTGAAGGGTTTAAACCCCGTGCAACTTTCCTGGGTCCAACGAATGTTGGTCCTCACACTTCGATCTGACGGCCCAGATCTGATCTCCTCCTACGCTTTGGATTTCTCAAATCTCTAAGTGCCAAAGGATACGACCTTTGATCCTTCGACAAACCCTAGACTTTGGGTCTCGTCTACGTTTCTTAAAACACTATCTCTCCTGAGCTTCAAGACTTAGAATAAGTCCACTCCGGCTCACTCCTTGTACTAACCCACTCATGTCAGATCGACGGTCAAGGGGGGGTCCCGATAGATCCTTGGATATACAGTCATATTTCATCGGTACTTGTGAATACTGAAGGAGTCGAGGTGTTAACACCTATGCTCCCTCTTCAAATCTAATGGTCGTGACAGGCCTCATATCCTTCCAAAAGGATATCGTTTGTTCCTCTTCCAAACGAAAGGATATTCCCTTTCGATATTTGAAACTCGTTATCCTTCCTGAACTTCATTAGCTCTGAAATACTTAGGCATTTATCCGCGCTTCATGCTCTTCCCCCTGGTCTTGAGATTCATAAATATCTCCCACACACCCCTGCACTCGTTCACCAAACTATGGAACTTAAGAGGTTCTCGGCCTCTGCTCGCCTCATAGAGACTCCACACATACCTGCACTACCTCTTTTGAGCTTAATAGACTCCGTCTGAAGACTCAGGGTAACTGGGAGTGCCGACATGCACCCATGAAAACTGTGACCAAGGTCAACGAATTCACAGTCCACTTATTTTAACTTAAGACACCACATGGCTCGGGAATTTACGTATGCAAATCATAAAATTCCATACTTACTTAAATACACAATCTAAACAAGAATAAAGAGATACAGTATAACCATTAAGAAAACATGCACATCTCTGATTCATTCACAGGATATCAAACTTTATTACATAGTTACAACTCAATTACATAGGGTATGAGAATACTTATCTATTACAGGTTGCATCCAACTAACTAAATGTGGGTGTGTGCCTTTCCTCCCAACCATAGGCTCAGAGGCATTCATTCTTAGCACTATGGCAACCCCCGTGCCAAGCCATGATATCACTAGGGAATTATGCCATCTCTCAGAGACCTTCTCTCTGTCAGAGCGACCCTGCGAGGTTTATCAGATGCTTCCTCAGCATCAAGCTCGCATTCTGGTTCTTCAGGTCGTGTTCTTACTCTCTCTTTTTGGTTCACACACCTCCTTCTGAGCTTGCGCTCTCATCTCCTGTATGTTCTCTTGCCATTTTTTTTTGTTCATGTATCTTAACTTTCTTATTTAGGAAGGTTCCTGACCTATCATGTTCCTTCTGTCAGAAGGAAGCTCGGGTCTGCAGGTTTCTGTGGTACTTTGGGCTGACAGCCCATGTTTCCATTCATGAGGGTGGTTGATTATTCAACCACCAGTCCTTTCCTTCATTAACTGATTTCTTTCCTCTAGAGATATCATGTCTCATACTTCAAGGCTTCACCCCCCAACAGTCAGTTATGGGCAATTTAACAATAATACATTTACATCGTCCACATGCCTTAGCATGGTAATCCTATTTTATGATTAATTACAAGTTGGGGGAAACATGGTGTTACAATTCCATCCACCTTAAAGGAACACCGTCCTCGATGTTCTTTCTCAAAAACACTTGTCATGCCTTTCTCATTCAGCTATTTCAGAAATCTTGATCTTTCTCTCTCGGTCGGTTCCTTTTTCAGACCCTTAAACTTTGTCACTTTCTTTCAGTAATTCTTGGACAATCAAGCACGTTAATCATAGTCTTATGTGAAAACATTCCATAAAAATTTCTAGGAAAATTTTCATAATCTTAGCTCAATAATTATCTGCATAGTTTGTGGATTTGTATCCACATGGTTGTTTTGTTATCCAAGCTCATTTTTTTTCCTTGACATACCCCTTGGGTGCATGATCCCAATCAATAGTTTACAATAACTTTCAAGTTTTCATCTTCCTTACAGTCACTCACCCTCCAGGCCTAGGCTCAGGCATTCCCTTCACTGCTATATAGTCCCTTGGGTGATCCATATTTCCTTTCCAAGGTTTTCTCGCACTAAAATAATTCTAGAGACTCTATCGAGTCTTACAGTCGAGGCGTCCCTCAGACTTGCTCTGTCAAGGTGTCCCTCCAGCTTGTGTTACCTCAACACAATATATTTCAGGCGATCATGGCTTATCACAGATTTCTCATGGCTCAGTAGTAGCCATTGTTCGCCTCTGTCTTTTTTAGACAAATCTTTGCTTCTTACCCATATCACAGGCATACAAAAATTCATGAGACATCATCAAAAAAAAAAAAAAAAAAAAAATTCTTGTAAATTTGTTACCCACAGATTTCCAAATTCCACCTTTTGTTTTCATATTTGTTCCATATAGGAACCCAATTCACAAACATGGGACTTTCCTCCCCATAGAAGTTTATCTCAGCAGGCAATTGGTCTTCCTTATGGGCTTACAATACTACCATATCCAAGTCTCTTTCTTCCTGCAATTCATTCCTCAGCTAAACAAATTGTTAGTTCTCATGCACATTATATTTTCGTCGCATACTTGCAGTGGCTCACAAACAATTTCAGAATTGTACATACTAACAATCAAATTTATTTTCTCAAAAGGAAATACCATTCCTTGCATTTTGGCTCAACAAGAAATTGGTCCTCCTTATGGGTTTACAATACTGCCATATCCAAGACCCTTTTTCTCCCTTCAATTCATTATTTTCACAGCCAAACAAACTGTTAGTCTCTCATGCATCCATGTATATATATCTATATTCAAAACCATGCATACTAACAATTCATCACATTTATATAAACATGAAAATGGAATCCCATTCCTTTCCTATGCCTCATCTCAACATACCAAACCTTTCAAAACATAACTCAACATTTCAAAGGATTCAACAAATGTGTCAATATTTATGGCCACATTCCTACCAAATGCACTCTTGCATTGATTTCAAGTTTGTCACACATTATGACAGGTTCTTGGCCATGGTCTGTTAGAATTTAACCAACCTCTTCACCACATGGCTTATTCATTTTCATTCTGCTACAGACCCCCCTTCTCTCCAAGGGTTGTGTGACCTCCCGGTCTAGTATCTTCTCAAGACTGAATTGAAACAGTCTTCGATTCCTTGCCGGAACCTCTAAGAAACAGTCCACAGGTCTTCTTTTTTTTTAAATTCCGCCCGTGTGACCAAGCGCTAAGCACAAGTCTCCTCCACGTGACCATGCCTTGTGACCACACACCTATCCAAAAAGGCGCATCACGATTTCACGTATCGGCTATATGATTCAACCGACTCTCCGTCCTTCGAACTCTGGAGTTCTGAAATTCCGACAAGGGCCTAGTGCATGCTAGCTCCTCCCTTATCCTCCATCCATATGACTCTTCACTATGACTTGGGGCCAATCCTTCCGAGCGCATCGAGATTTCGCGTATCGGGAACTCCCAATGCGATTCACTTCCGTTCTCTCGATCCGACGATACCTGAAATTGTGAAATATTTGGATCGGATCAACGGTCTACACTAGCTCTCCAGCCAACGAATATGATCAAGTCGCGATTTTGCATTTTAGGGTTTCACGAATTTCACTCTTCTTCTTCCAAATCTTCTAGTTTTGCGAAATTCCAATAATTCCTCGTGACTAACCAATGTGCTACTTCTTTGAGATCTAACGGATTGAAATATTTTGACTCCTCCTGAATGGATCTTGAAATCGATCTGATGATTGAGATCAGTTTCCTTACGATGAACGGATCGCATTCATCTCCTCTGTCAGGTTCTCGATTAACCTAATTCGATTAGGGTTTTCTTTCACGATCTTGATCTGTAATTGATCGAAGGGGTTTCTACTATTTCTTAGTAAATGTTTTTGACCCCCCCCTTTTTTTTTGAGTCAACATAGATCATTTGGTTCAGATGTTCCTGCATCATACAATCAGTCTTCACTTCCAGAGGTTCACACCTCCATCATTTGGGTTTTCCTTCCTAAATCATACCCTACTTGGGTATCCATGGCATACAACTTCCCTTTCAAAATTTTGTAAATAACATTAGACAATAAAATATTTTAGAAAGGAATCTTACCCAATCTTTTCATACCTGTTCTTGGCTGCTAGCACCCTCTTTCTGATTTTTACCTCATCAGCGGTGCTTTTAGGGGGATTCTTGCAGTCCTGACAACATTCTTTCGACCGCGGCCTTTCCATGGTCATCCTCTACTTTAGGATGTCCATCATTGGCAATTGTCTTCCTCAACAGTTCCAATTCCTTTATGTACACAACATGCATCATTATAATCACAATTACATTAGTTGTAACATTAGATAAGATGCATGTATCATAATATTCAAATCCATAAAACATCTTCAAAATGTCCTAGTATATCTTTATGCACTTCATCAAATTATATTCAAGGGTCTCCATGAATGCAATACAAACAGTTCTCAATTGTTTATGCAGTAATACAATCATTATCACTTATGATGTCAAAACATTTACTTTCATCAATAAATCGGCTTTCTCATTCCAAAGGAAACATAACACATAGAAAGAAGGGAGTTAGGGAGTCTTCCCTTCTATCAATTCTTTCTACACTGCCTGAGACTTTTCAGCCCAGTTGAGTTATCTCTAAAGGCTTCACTGCCTTTTCTTAACATGGCTTCAACCAAGCCTATTCAATCAAACATACTCCTTTATTCATTCATTAGTCTTCTATTCATTATGTGATGTTTTCAAAATGTAATCCAGGATTCTTATGTATATATATATATATATATATAAGCTTGTAGTTCACTGTTTAGTTTCTCAGCAGTTATTAAGGTTGTGACTTTGACCTCCTGACAGAGTTTTCACACATTTATTCCACAAGGAACTTCCTCAGCATGCAACTTCCTTATTGCACGTCCATCACTATATGTGATGGTCTCAGCCTTCAGTTAGCTTTAGTTGTTTTCCAAATATTCCATAAGGAATATAAACATGCATCTTTGTCATGTACCCAAATTATGTATCCACACATATTCTGGTTTTATTAATTTACATCCATGATGTACTAAACCATATGAAAAATCAAAAGTCCGTGTGTAGTTGTCATGGGTATATTTCACAGCCCCACATACATCTCTATTCTAAAATAAGTCAACTCATGATTGTTCAAAATCATTCTCATGTAACCCTTAAAGGCAGAATCATTCGCCTCTTATCATGACAACAGAGCATTATTGCTCATTTACTCTTTCATTTATTTATACTAGTCTTTTCTGAGGGAATGGAGTGCATTCCCCTTAAGTTATCATTCAAAACAGAACTTTCACGACCCTTCAAAATGGAGTTAACCATACATCCATGGTATTCACTTAATCTTGGCAAGTGCAATCCTTGCCTCTCATTTCACTCATTTAGGCAGTCACCTCGTGCCTTTAGTATACCTATACTCTTACATTATACATGTGCATCAGTTTTACATTTAGTATCTTTCATACCTAACTGGTATTACTATCAGGCTTCATGTCAAGAAGCTTCACAACACATTAAATCCATGCACTCAAGCATAAACACATACAAGTCTAACCAAAAATTCATCATGCAAGCTCATTGCTTGCACCCTTTCCATGTCAGGTATGCACATGGGCATCTAAGACTTACAGATCCTCCTCCAAGGATATTGTTTCCATCCTTATGACAAGCCTCATAGGAACACTTGAGTTTCCCTTTCAGTTGAGAGCTTGCAGTCATTCACACGACATTCACATGGATGTTGAATCAGACATAGTCATAACTATGTTCCTTTTTTTATATACGATAACAACTAGCGAGAAAAATTATTTCCTCAACCTCCACGGAACATTTGCCAACTTATAAATACGTTCTGGGAAATTATAACCATGCCCCGGGTAGTAGAATCAGCGAAACTAGCTTCCAATTATATCTGTATGGCTACCATCCACCACTGGATGTCAATCTGACCCATTGGGATTCTAGAAGTGCCCCAACACTTCCTTTACCACATTCAGTCAACCATTAGTGAACATTTAGTCAACCATTTTATCTTAACTTTAACAATAATGTCTAATACCATTTGGACTACTTACTAAGTATCCTAGTTCAAAATTCCAGAGTATCTTTAGGTCAAAATCAGTCTTGACCATTACGTCTAGAATTATTCCTTCTGTTTAGAACAGTCATGGACTGAGGCCATTCTCCTCCTCCCACAAGAATTCTGGCATATTAGTTTCCTATCCACCAAGCAAGGGAGGCTACTGTGATTTCTCACTCAATCACTCTATATTTCTACAGATTTGTTTATCAACTTGATAAGAAAACTCGGCCTAGCAATTCATGTACCAATAAACAAATTTCGTTTCTCAGTCCACTTGAAACCTAAGAGTTGTTCATGCTCTCCCTTTTCAGAGAATGGTCACCAGATTCATTCCTATGATCCTGAGGGGTTATACACCTATACTAGGTTTAACCCTTCATTAAAGCAATAATCATTACTGCTGCAGATTCTTTCCGTCCATTCACATTGCTATTTTAGTTTAGTATTAGTGTTTTTCAGCATAATCCCATTCCTGTAGGATCAACTTTCATTTCCCAAGAAATGCTAGGCTCCCTTTGTCACAGACTAGCATGGTTCAATATTGTTGGGGTAAAATCCCAACTGTATTTTAAACCTGCATCCTTCTACTCAAGGAACTTATGCAAATGATTTATGTTTGGTGGTAATATTCTCCACAGGCTCATCTTAGCCTTGGTAAATGAATCTTATGACTATACAACAGCACGTACAATTTCACAGTGAAGTCAACTTCTTTATTTTGAAACATTAGCAACATATAGTGCCAATTTCCAAAACATCCATCAACAGTGAAAGACATCATTCCTCTCTTGGTAGAGGTTTGACTAGACCCCTTAGGAATGTGGTAAGATAGGGTGTTACCCCTTAAGGTCCTCCAAAAATATTTTCATACGACTCATACATGAGCCCAAGAAGGCCAAGTGTTTTTGTCATGCTCTGATACCAATTTGTAACACACCCATGATGGGGCGAGAAATAAATAAAAATATTTGCTCTCCTTACAAGGATGAATCCTTTCTTTTAATGGTATCTAATTGAGAAGTCAGGGCCTAGCCCATTTTCCTTCGGCAACCTTCACAAAGGACCATACACGATGACCAAATACCAAGGCTACAGGTGTCTATTTTGGCACTTCGGAACTTTGGCATTTGGGAGTTCTTACTCCACACAATCCATTTTCCCCGGTACACTAAACCCCCAAAGCGAAGGATCCGGTGCCACATGTTTCCTATCACCAATGGCTAGGATGAACTTCATCACTCTGGCCTTTGGGAGTTTTGGCGTTACTAAACCTCTATTCTCCCGAAGCGGTCAATGTCAGGCTGACTACCTGATGTAGGAGCATCGCAAGGGCATGCAAGCATAGCTAGCAGCGAGATAGCGTGGAGATATTAAGAGACAGCTGGAAAAGCACCGAGCACATTTTTTGAAAATGTTTTGAAATATTAATGAAGTCATTAAGTGGAGGCATGCTTGTATTATTGGTAAAGGACCTTGAGTGATCCGCTCTCGTCCATAGTAGATAGGAGCCTTTATGTGTAATGAATGTAGGTCGATAGAATTTAATTCTAGATTAGACAGTTTTAGAGTGCAAGAGGGAAATGGGATATAGACACCCTCATTGTATAGTTGTAACATGATTGTCAAGATAGAGCATAAAGTATATAGAAGAGAGCAGAGAGTTATAGTTGAAAACACCCATGTACAGAGATTTGAATTAATAGAAAGAGATTTGATTCAAATTCATGGTGTCGTATTTGTTCTCTGTGTATGCATTGTTGAATGTTATGCTCATGGATGTTTACTTTCTATTATACATTTTATTTATATGTTGTGTATATGATATCATGCTTTGTGTTTGAATTCTGAGAGAGAGTAAGGAATGAGTTTCAATTGTTTCTCTACTTGAGTGAGTAAAATTCCTGCAAGGAGTGCAGTGAAGTTTGTCCGCAAGGAGTGCGTTGACAGAAGTCAGAGTTCATCTCTGAAAAGCTCAGGAGGGATAACAATTGTTCTCATTCTCCCAGAATTGCAAGTTGAGCACAGGAGCCATGCAAGGTGTGTGCAGGCCGAGTAAAGTCTTAGAGTTTGTGAACCTGGGAAATTGTTGAAGGACTACTGTTGCAGGGAGTGCGTAGAGTTGAAGGACTTCAATTCTTTGAAGTAATTGAAGGATTCACCATAAGGAGTGCGTGCGGGAGTCTTCTTTAAGACTCGGAGTTGGAGAAAGATCAGGAGGGATAGGGTCTTTGAATTTGTCGAAGAAAATCACAGAAGGTTGGTGCCTTGAAGCATTGAAAGGAGGCGTAGCAAGTTTGCATTGTAGGCGGGTAAGTTCCGTGGAGAAAAATTTGGTTAAATTCGCAGGAATTGTCCAGGATGAAACGGACGGTTAGAATTCTATGAGAAGAATTCGTGAAGTTACAAGAGCCGTCAGATCTTGTAGAGAAGCCGGTACGTTACGACGATCTTTCCTCAAGAGTAAGCTCAGAAGAAATCAAGATCGTTGGATCACTCACGAAAGGCGAGTAGCAAAGTGGCGAGTGGATCAGAGTCGTCCATCCTGGGAGGACAGGTGGTAGAGATATAGAGATCTCATGAACTCATAGGTTCGCAAGGTGAGAGCCCAAAGGTTGGGTACTCTAGGTTGCAAAAGGTGAAGTCCCGAAAGGGAGAGAAGTTCCGTTGTGGGACCGCGTAGACGACGTGTCGAAATTCGGCAGTTCGACGCTTAGGTACATCGAGGAGTTTGGGATCTCGGCACTTCGGGTGTCATGATACAAAGGAGACAACACTTCGGGGAGTGAAGTGGCAAACTGCAAAGTGGAGCATAAGGAACACGTGGCAAAATCGCAAGGTGGGCCCGTGGAATAGACAGGCGGCCATGCATTGTTCATTGAAGGGAGTCAACACCCCGTTGACTTTTCTTGTCTTGGGGGTTCATAATATAAGGGGACGGAAGCCCAACCTTTCGACTTGCGAAGTGGCGAAAGGCAAGAAGCACTAGTGGGAATCCTAGCTGGCGGTCACGCGCAGAGGGAGCTGACAAGGGAAGGATTTATACATGTCTCGTGATCTCGGATATCGCGGGATTGGATAGGAAGAGTTGAGAGTCTCAACTCATGAACTCGCGAGAGGCAAGTTGTGACAAGCGTCTTTCAGTTTAGGCCTTGGTCATAGCCGGTGGTCACACGGAGAAGGGGGAGCTTGCACCTAGTGTCGTTCGAGCCAGGGAATCTTCCGAAAGGACCTATGGATCAAAAGAAAGAAGATTCAAGTAGGGAATTGAAAGATTCGGTATGGATCAAAGGGAAACGAAGAAAAATCCTGTAAGCGGATCCTTGACCGGAGGGTCGAGTGGATCTGCACCATCTGGTATCAGAGCCTGATTCTTTTTTGTATATTTCAGGCAGCAAAAGTGAGAAGGAATTTCAGCCATGTCTCTGAGGAGAAGAGATAGGAAAACACCTGATCCGCTAGAGGAAAGAGAAATGCCAGAAGGAAGGGGCAAGCAAGTGCAGAATCCAGAAGTGGAAAGAGATCTGCATGACATTCGCGCTAGACTCGTGGATGTGGAAATAAAACAAAGGCACACAGCTGATATTGGAGATGTCAGTGAGTCCGAAAGCGAAGATGACGTTGGACATGAAGAAGAAGAAATTGCAGCAGAAGATGCAGCAAATGAACGCTTGATTAGAGTTGTTGCAAGAATGAGTGCAAGAGCCAAAATGGACATTCCAGTTTATGAGGGAAACTTGAATGCTGAAGAGCTTCTAGACTGGATTAGATCTCTGGACACATATTTTGACTATGAATATGTCAAAGAAGACAAGAAGGTCAAACATGTTGTCATGAGACTTAAAGGACATGCATCATTGTGGTGGGATGAACTGCAAGTTGACAGACGCTGCCAAGGTAAGCAGAAAATCAAGAGTTTGGATAGGATGATTGCAAAGATGAAAGAAAAATTCATTCGGATTATCAAATTTCTCTGTTTCGAAGGATGCAGAACTTGAGACAGAAGCTGATGTCAGTGAAGGAATACACTGAAGAGTTCTATAGGATGAACATCATAGCAGGTCATCGTGAAAGTAATGATGAAAAGGTTTCCAGGTATATGAATGGCTTGAGATACAAAATTCAGGATGAGATGAGCATGATGACCATACGAACGGTGGAAGATGCTTATCAAATGGCTCTAAAGGCGGAAGAGAAGCTGAGCTGAAAACAAGGTCAAACAGGCCGAGGCAGAGGTCAAGCTAGAGGCAAATCAGTCGTCCAAGATAGAAATTAGAAGCCTAAGGAAGAATGGAAGAAACCTCAGATTGAGAGAGGTGGAAGCTCATAGAAAGGGAAATATGTTGGACAGAGAAGGCAGTATGTTGATTAGAGAGGAGAGTATGTTGATAACAACATTTTTCCTCGTACTAGAGGTAGAGGAAGAGGAAGAGGTGGAGTGATAAAATGCTTCACGTGCGGAAAGGTCGAACACAAGTCTTATGAATGTCCAGACAAGAAGAAAGAGGAGGGAGAGACTCACATTGCCAAATCACAGAGGAAAAATGTTGAGGCAGAGGATGCTGAAGGCGGAAGATCGTTGATGATGCAAAAAGTTCTTTTGACACCAGAGAAGGAAGTGGAGAGTTCGGTCCAAAGGAACAGACTTTTTTGGACTGCTTGCAAGACCAAGGACAGGGTATGCAAGGTCATTGTGGATAGTGGTAGTACAGATAATCTCGTTTCAACAGAGATGGTAGAAAAACTGGAGCTGGAGACAATTGATCATCAAAGCTTATACAGAGTTCCGTGGTTGCAAAAAGGGCATCAGGTAAGTGTCACTAAGCAATGTTTAGTTGAGTTTAAAATAAGAGGGTATAAAGATGAAATACTATGTGATGTTATTCCTATGGATGTTTGTCATCTATTGTTGGGTAGACTGTGGTAATATGACAGAAATGTGATTCATGATGGGAGGAAGAACACATACACCCTAGAGAAGAATGGGAGAACTCACATGTTGCTTTCAATCAAAGATAAGGAAGTGAAACCTGAGGTGAGCAACACTGTACTTCTCATGAGTGGGAAGGAACTTTTTACAGAGGTTAAGAAGAAGGAGGAACCGCAATTCATTGTGGTTAGGAAGCCAAAGATTGTTTTAACCAGCACAAGGGTAGATGATTTACCAGAAGAGGTTCAGGAATTGCTGGAAGAGTTCACTAACATAGTAATGGATGAACTACCTCGTTCGTTGCCACCGATTAGAAGTATAAGTCATCAAAT
>SNQJ01S0020959.1:226337-241501 GCA_010110895.2 Picea sitchensis
CGTTTGGTTTAACAAATGCACTGAGTACTTTCATGAGATTGATGAATGAAGTCCTGAAGGATTTCATCGGAAAATTTGTCATTGTGTATCTTGATGACATATTGATTTTCAGTAAAACAAAGGCAGAGCATCTGAAACATTTGGCTACAGTGATGAAGAGGTTATAGCAAGAGAAGCTACTGATAAACATGAAGAAATACTCATTCATGAATATAGAGCTCATTTATTTGGGGTTTCTTATTTCTACAGATAAGTTGAGGATGGATCCAGATAAGGTGGAGGTAATCAAGAATTGCCCATCACCAAAGAATATCTTTGAAGTTCGAAGTTTTCACGGATTGGCTAGTTTCTACCGAAAATTCATTAGGAATTTCAGTGGAATTAGTGCACGGATGATGGACACAGTGAAGAAGAGACACAAATATTTTCACTAGACGGAAGAGGTTGAGAAAAGATTCAATTTGTTGAAAAGGAAAATTATGGAACAACCAATTCTGGTGTTGCCTAATTTCCAAAAGACATTTCAAGTAAAATGTGATGCAAGTGGATTTGCAATAGGGGTAGTCTTGAGTCAAGAAGACAGACCGATAGCATATTTCAGCAAGAAGATGAATGAAGCCAAGATAAAATACTCCACGTATGTTAAGGAATTCTATGTTATTATTCAAGCATTGAAAAAATGGAGACATTACTTAATTCCTAAGGAGTTTGTCTTGTATAGTGATAATCATGCATTGCAATTTGTGACTCAACGGGAGAAGTTGAATCAAAGGCATGTTAAATGGGTTGAATATATGCAAAATTTCACTTTTGTGATTAAACATATTTCTGGAACTGCTAACAAAGTTGTTGATGCTTTGAGCAGGAAATGTTTGCTATTGCAGGAGTTCAAAGTCAAAACATTGGGTTTTGATGATCTCAGGGATATGTACAGAGATGATCTAGATTTTAAAGAGGCGTATGAAGCAGCTGAGAATCCAATTCTCAGGGACATAAGCCAATGGGTAGAATACATGATCCAGGAAGGATTATTGTTTAAAGGTAATTAGCTTTGTATTCCAAAAATGCTCCTTGAGGGAGAATTTGTTGAAGGAGAAACATAGTAGAGGATTGGCTGGACATTTCGGTCATGATAAGATGTTCGCAAAGTTGAATGAGTCATATTTTTGGCCAGGAATGCAAGCAGACGTCAAAAGATTCGTGGACATATGTATAATTTGTCAACATTCAAAATGAAAGAGGCAGAATGCAGGTTTTGATCAACCATTACCCATACTTGAGAGGCTATGGGATGCAGTCAGCATGGACTTCATATTGGGGTTGCCAAGAAAACAAAGAGGGTTTGACTCAATCTTTTTGGTAGTGGATAGATTTTTCAAATTGGCACATTTCATTCCATTTCAAAAAACCAGTGACACAACTCACATTACGAACCTGTTTTTCAAAGAATTCATTTGACTTCATGGCTTACCAAGGAGAATAGTTTCGGATCGAGACACTAAGTTCGTAGGACACTTCTAGAGAACCTTATGGAAAAACATGGGAACAAACTTGTCGTTTAGTTCATCTTATCATCCTCAGACGGATGGACAGACAGAAGTCGTGAACATGAGTTTGGAAGACTTGCTGAGGAGCTTGGTGACAGAACACCACAGTCAGTGGGACAACATATTATCATAGGCGGAGTTTGCTTATAACGACTCTCTTAATAGGAGCACAGGACAGAGTCCATTTCAAATTGTTTATGGCATGTAGCTGAGAGGAATTTCTAAACTGAGGGATTCAAAACAGATTGCGACTAGGAGCACTAGTGCAAAATATTTCGCAGAGGTGATGAAGGAACTTCACAACCAGGTGAAGGAACGATTGCAGAGTTTGAGCCAAGAATATAAATGAAGGGAAGATCAACACAGGAGACAAATTCAGTTCAAAGTTGGTGATTTGATCCTTTCACATTTGAGAAAGGAAAGGTTCCCGAGTGGAACATATAATAAACTGAAGATGAAGAAAATCGGACCATGTAAGGTCTTGAAGAAATTTGGGGCGAATGCATATGAGATTGAATTACCCGATGAGATCATAATTTCTCTGATATTCAATGTCTCAGATTTGTACCCTTACAAAGCTGAGGAAGCAGAAGCAGGTAGTGAACAGCCAGAGATTCAGTGGACAAAACAAATGCCAGTTGCAGAAAATCCGCAGATGGAGCGTATACTGGACAAAAGAGTTGGTAAGAGGACTAGGCAAAAGAAATACTTTGAATACTTGGTCAAGTGGAAGGGACATCCATTTGAAGATGCTAGCTGGGAGAACGAAGAAGAAATCCAGAAGCATGGATAGACCGTGAGCGATCTCATGGACAGGAGCCCATGAAAATTTTCAAGCGAGGGAGTATGATGCAGGAGCATCGCAAGGGCGTGCAAGCATAGCTAGCAACGAGATAGTACGGAGATAAGAGGCAACTGGAAAAGCACCGAGCACATTTTTTGAAATGTTTTGAAATATTAATGAAGTCATTAAGTGGAGGCATGCTTGTATTATTGTAAAAGGACCTTGAGCGATCCTCTCTCGTCCATATTAGATAGGAGCCTTTATGTGTAATGAATGTAGGTAGATAGAATTTAATTCTATATTAGACAGTTTTAGAGGAAACGAGATATAGACACCCTCATTGTATAGTTGTAACATGATTGTCAAGATAGAGCATAGAGAATAGAGAAGAGAGCAGAGAGTTGTAGTTGAAAACACCCATGTACAGAGATTTGAATTAATAGAAAGAGCTTCGATTCAAATTCATGGTGTCCTATTTGTTCTCTGTGTATGCATTGTTGAATGTTATGCTCGTGGATGTTTACTTTCTATTATACATTTGCTTTATATGTTGTGTATATGATTTCATGCTTTGTGTTTGAAGTCTGAGAGAGAGTAAGGAATGAGTTTCAATTGTTTCTCTACCTGAGTGAGTAAAATTCCTGCAAGGAGTGCAGTGAAGTTTTTCCGCAAGGAGTGCGTTGACAGAAGTCAGAGTTCATCTCTAAAAATCTCAGGAGGGATAACAATTGTTCTCATTCTTGCAGAAGTGCAAGTTGAGCATAGGAGCTGTGCAAGGTGTGCGCAGGCTGAGTAAAGTCTTGGAGTTTGTGAACCTGGGAAATTGTTGAAGGACTAATGCTCCAGGGAGTGCACAGAGTCGAAGGAATTCAATTCTTTGAAGTAATTGAAGGATTCACCACAAGGAGTGCATGCAGGAGTCTTATTTAAGACTCGAAGTTGGAGAAATATCAGGAGGGATAGGGTATTCACAATTGTCGAAGAAAATCACAGAAGTTTGGTGCCTTGAAGCGTTGAAAGGAGGCGTAGCAAGTTTGCGTTGCAGGCGGGTAAGTTCTGCGGAGAAAAATTTGGTTAAATTCGCAGGAATTATCCAAGAAGAAACAGACAGTCGAAATTCTTTGAGAAGAATTCGTGAAGTCACAAGAGCCGTCAGATCTTGCAGAGAAGTAGGTACGTTACAACGAGCTTTCCTCAAGCGTAAGCTCAGAAGAAATCAGGGTCGTAGGTTCCAATTTAGCCAGGGTCATTGGATCGCTCGCGAAAGGCAAGTAGCGAAGTGGCGAGTGGATCAGAGTCGTCCATCCAGGGAGGACAAGTGGCAGAGATCTAGAGATCTCACGAACTCGGAGATTTTCGATGTGAGAGCCCAAAGGTTGGGTACTCTAGGTTGCAAAAGGAAAAGTCCCGAAAGGGCGATAAGTTCCGTTGTGGGACCGTGTAGACGATGTGTCGAAATTCAACAGTTTGGTGCTTAGGTACATCGAGGAGTTTGGGATCTCGGCACTTCGGATGTCGTGATACAAAGGAGACAACACTTCGGGGAGTGAAGTGGTGAAGTGTGAAGTGGAGTGTAAGGAACACGTGGCAGAATCGCAAGGTGGGCCCGTGGAATAGACAGGCGGCCATGCGTTGTTCATTGAAGGGAGTCAACACACCGTTGACTTTTTGTGTCTCGGGGGTTCGTAAGATAAGGGGACGTAAGTCCAACCTTTCAACTTGCAAAGTGGCGAAAGGCAAGAAGCACTAGTGGGAAGCCTAGCCGGTGGTCACGCGTGGAGGGCGCTGACAAGGGAAGGAGTTATACCCGTCTCGCGATATCAAATATCGCGAGATTGGATAGGAAGAGTCGAGAGTCTCGACTCACGAAATCGCGAGAGGAAAGTTGTGACAATTGCCTTTCATTTTAGGCCTTGGTCATAGTTGGTGGTCACGCGGAGAAGGGGGAGCTTGCACCTAGTGTCGTTCACGCCAGGGAAGCTTCTGAAAGGACTTGTGGATCAAAAGAAAGAATATTCAAGAAGGGAATTGAAAGAGCCGATCCGACTCAAAGGGAAACGAAGAACGATCCTGTAAGCGGATCCTCGACCTGAGGGTCGATTGGGTCTACACCACTACCTCGTAGGTCTGACAGTACACACCTTTTCGCTCGAATAAGGATTTCATGTTTCGGGACTTTTCGAGACAACTTCCTCCATTCCTCCCGATACCTGAATTCTTGAAATCCACTCATGTCAAATCAATGGTCTATGTTCCTCCCGTGATCCAACGACTGTGATCAATGTCACGAGTTCGGATTTCATGAGTTTCCACGACTCTTTTGTACACTTTTGAAGGGTTTAAACCCTATGCACCTTTTCTGGGTCCAATGGTTGTTGGTCCTCACACTCCGATCTGATGACCCAGATCTGATCTCCTCTTATGCTTTGGATTTCTCAAATCTCTAAGTGCCAAAGGCTACGACCTTTGATCCTTTGACAAACCCTAGACTTTGGGTCTCGTCTGGGTTTCTTAAAACACTATCTCTCCTGAGCTTCAAGACTTAGAATAAGTCCACTCCAACTCACTCCTTGTACTAACCCACTCATGTCAGATCGACGGTCAAGGGGGGGTCCCGATAGATCCTTGGATCTACGGTCATATTTCATCGCTACTTGCGAAGACTGAAGGAGTCGAGGCATTAACACCTGTGCTCCCTCTTCAAATATAATGGTTGTGATAGGCCTCAGATCCTTCTGAAAGGATCTCGTCCATTCTTCTTCCAAACAAAAGGATATTCCCTTTCGATATTTGAAAATCGCTATCCTTCCTAAGCTTCATTAGCTATGAAAGACTTAGGCATCGATGAGCACTTCATGCTCTTCCCCCTGGGTTTGAGATTCATAAATATCTCCCACACACCCCTGCACTCGTTCACCAAACTCTAGAACTTAAGAGTTTCTCGGCTTCTACTCGCCTCATAGAGACTCCATGCATACCTGTACTACCTCTTCTAATCTTAATAGACTCCGTCCGGAGACTCATGGAAACTGGGAGTGCCGACATGCACCTGTGAAAACCATGACCAAGGTCGACGAATTCACAATCCACTTATTTTAACTTAAGCCACCACAGGGCTCAGGCATTTACGTATGCAAATTAGACAATTCCATACTTACTTAAATACACAATATAAACAAGAATAAAGAGATACAATATAACAATTAAGCAAACATGCACATCCCTAAGTCATTCACAGGATATCCAACTTTAATACATAGTTACAACTCAATTACATAGGGTATGAGAATACTTATCTATTACAATTTGCAGCCAACTAACTGACTGTGGGTGTGTGCCTTTCCTCCCAACCATAGTCTCAGAGGCATTCATTCTTAGCACTCTGGCCACCCCCATGCCAAGCCATGATATCACTAGGGAATTATTCCATCTCTCAGAGACCTTATCTCTATCACAGCGACCCTGCGAGGTTTATCAGATGCTTCCTCAGCGTCAATCTCACATTCTGGTTCTTCTGGTCGTGTTCTTACTCTCTCTTTTTGGTTTGCACACCTCCTTCCGATCTTGCGCTCTCATCTCCTGTCTCTTCTCTTGCCGTTTTTTTTGTGTGTGTATCTTACCTTTCTTCTTTAGGAAGGTTCCTGACCTATCCTATTCCTTATGTTAGAATGAATCTTGGGTTTGCAGGTTTCTGTGGTACTTCGGGCTAACAACCCATGTTTCCATTCATGAGGGTGGTTGATTATTCAACCACCAGTCCTTTCCTTCATTAACTGATTTATTTCCTCTAGAGATATCATGGCTTGTATTTCAAGGCTTCACCCCACAACAGTCAATTATGGGAAATTTAACAATAATACATTTACATCATCCACATGCCTTAGCATGGTAATCCTATTTTATGATTAATTACAAGCTGGGGGAAACATGGTGTTACAATAGCAAGGTTGTATAACAGATGGATAATGAACTTGTTAGAAATCCCTCACTTTGGGAGGGGACAGGATGTCAATTCTTGTTTGAAACAACTATTGGCCTTGTTGCATGAAGGAGTTCTATGGATGGACAGACCAATATCAATATATTTATATCTATTTGCATAGATTACAGGGTTTCCAAAAAATGGATAAAATCCATAAAAATGTTTGGATGATAAGACAAAGGAGAAATCTTTGGCAGAGGAGATGAAGAAGAAATATGGCACTGAGAGCGGGTCCTGAGGAATCATAATTAATAGAATCAGTGAACCTACGACAAGGTTTGAAAAAAAAGATGATGGCTTGTAAACTTCTAAGGAAATGTCGCAAGGAAGAAGCACTTGCAGGAGTTATACTAGTAGTCGTGCAGTGAGCAAAGGGGACTCTACTCAGCTGGACCCCATATTTACTGAATTTATTTGTGTATGATTGTAAGTATGCACAAAATCTTGGAATGGATTTCCATTATGCATGGTTGATAATACTTATAGCTTTAGTGGGTTGGGGAGAACCCAAATACAACGCCTTTTACCCAAGGCTAGGAAAGTATCGCGCAAAAATGTATACTACATTGTGGCACACTTTAGACACAAAACAAAGGAAGGAAAATTCAAGTATATTTTCTATGTATTTCGACGAGATACAATAAAATATAGCCAATACTTGGAGGATACCACCAGAAGTGGTGAAAGAGCATCAAAGCATAGTGAACTTTAAGGCTTCTAGACACAATATGTGGATCCATGCCAAAATGGACCCCAAGAAGGAATGGTTACAACTAAGATATTGTGTGACAACATAAGAGGTACAACGGGCCATGAAAGACTAGCCTGCAAAATGGAGGGAACCAATAGCTTCCAAGAAGGGATCAAAAGGAAAGTAGAAAGCAGAAGTTGGCACTTCATAGAAGTCAAATAGTCCAGCAGCAAATACAAGAAAGGAAAAAGCGAATGCGAAGGAAATAGGGGGAAGTGAAATAGTTAGAAATCCAAGGCAGAAGAACCCTATCCCCAAACCTTCAACACAGGAGAAGGACCGCACAGAAGTCACAAATGGAGGAGTAAAAAAGGAGAACAATGTTCCTATGTAGGAGGAACTAGGAGGAGGAGATATACCAGACATAGACGTCCCAGGTACATCAACGCAGAAAGAGACACTTCCCATGAAGAGGAAAGTATTGCAGTTAGGAGTTCAGCACAAGAAAATGAAGGCGCATAAGGGCATTCCAGAATTAACATTGACAGAGGATGATGTGGATAAAGTTGCAGAGAGAGTACAGGACCGCGCAAATGATGTGTGGGATGATGGATAGAATAAAAGGGAAGAGATAACAAAGAAGTTGACAAAGGTTAAGGACACACTAGACCAACTACAACTTACTACAATGCAGCAGAGGCAACATGCACCACAACAAAAGGATACTCAGGAAAAGACAATTCCAGCATAGGAAATAGTCCAGATTATAGCATTGGGAATAAAAAAATTCCTATTACTCAAGACATGTTGTATATTGATGAGGAGACAACACAGAATCAGTAGAAGGACATATATCACTTGGAATTGTCACTTCCTAAGGTCCCAATGAAGGTATGTTATAAACTACAAGTCAATGTCGTATAGGAGATTCAATCGAGGGCACGAGCGGATGCAACATATTTACAATTGACTAATCAAGTAATTGACACATTGAAGATAAAAATATACCAGGTGTGGGTTGATAGGGATGAAGTGAAGAAACGCATTGGCCAAATAGATCAGCGGGTAGACAAAGTATTTAAAACTATCCCGGACAACATGCAGGAAGGGAACGTACCCATGGAGGGTAAGATCGATAATATAGCATAGAAAATGGAGAATTATATAAGCTAAATTATAGAATTGATGGAACTGCTACAACCAAGCACTCCACCAGAAGTTAGAACGTAGAGGGAGCATGAGGTGACATTCCATAAGGAGAGTATTGTGCAGAGAATTTAGGAAATCACAGAGCTATATGATAGGAGCGTGCAATTAAGGACTAATCTCCAGGAAGATGAGAAACTGCATGAATTAGAACAAAAGGAAGAAGGGGTAAATACTGCAGTGTAGAAACTCAAGCAGAGGAAAAAAGAAATGAACATATAAGATAGGTTGAAGAGTGCGCAAGAATTGAATATCTTGCAGACAAAGTTGAAGAGCATACATGCGGAGAAGCAGTCAAGGCAGGCTAAGTTGGAGCCACTGCAAGAAGGGGCAGAACAAATGTTGACTGATATTGATGCAACCAAGGGGTAGATTAAAAAAATCAGCTTGGAGACTGAATATTTATTGAAGGAGCATGTCACTGCATAGATTGTGGATTCTGTAGTAGAGAAGAGAACACAGGTAAACACTCGAATTGAAGAAATTGCAGGAAAATTCCACGCGCTGAAGAAGTTAGTGTAGGATGCAAACACTGCCTGAGTGGTGCGGGATGAGCAACCTACATGTGAGTGTTGGGGGTCTGTTGGAGCAGTAAATTTTGGGGGAAAATGCAACGATCAAGGAAGATAATTATAAAAGGGACCAAAAAACAAGTGTGCACCAGACAATAAGGAAAAGTAGCGCGAGGAAGCAAAAAAGTCAAAGGAAGGAAGGAGGAAGCAGATCAACCACACGCGCATGAAGGTAGAATATGGACAAACCTAATCCACTTAGGGTTATGGTTTTGGTCATTGATGTAATGGGTTATAGCCCATTTTTGTAGTATAAATATCTATTGTAATATTTGAGGAAATCATAATATATCTAGTGAGTGAGAAGAGTTGTAGTACTTTCGCGCATTGAGATATTAGAGCTAGTTTTCGAAGTTAGTTTTGGAGACAGAATTATGAATTGTAACCGAGGGTTAGGTTGCAATCTATGGAGCTTAGTGCGACACTGGTCAGCCTCACATATACATGTGCATTTCATATGCACTTCTGATGTAATGCACGCAGTGCAAGAACTTGATGAAGATGAATAAAAGAGAAATGAATGCCAGATCTTTGTGGACATAGCCAAGGGGGGGTGAGCCACAATAAAACCATGTGTCTCTTTTTGGAATGTTTTTTTATTTCTTGCAGTTACTTTATGATGAATGAATGAATATTCTATGTAGTAAAATGCAACGCACACTAGAAAAATTATGTTATTTACTGCATAATGAATGTTAAATCATTGCATATGGTTATAGAATGGTAGGTCTGGATTTAATGATATGGTAGAATGGTAGAAATGATGAATGTTTAAGTAAGAAGCATGCATAACACTGCCAAAGTGAGATCCCTTCCAAAACTATAGACATCTGAATCCTACAACCACCCATCAAGCCATCTTGGGTGAGACTTCATTGTGCATTTTGTTCACAGTGTTGCCTTCTGGTCTCCAGAAGGGTCGATGGTTTGTAGGGTTTTGTTGGAGAAGTAAAGTAGAACCTGGGTGAGCCCAAACACATCCCAAAAATATGTTTTGTCTTGGAGTGCATCAATGGATTCTTTGAGATACTAATGGCACTTGTGTTATCATAAAATATCAGAATTGGCTCATGATACTCAACCTGTATATCTTTCAATGTTTGTTTCATTCATAGGACATGTGTACAACATGTTGTTGCTGCAATATACTCTTCTTCAGTTGTTGACAATGATATTGATGATTTTTTCTTTCTTAGCCACAATACCAAACACTCACCCAAGTAGAAAGTTGCTCCACTTGTACTTCTTCGATCATCAATGAAATCTGCCCAATCTGCATCTGTGTAGGAAACAAGTGATATATCCTTTCCTTTTGGATACCATAATCCAAACTCTTCTCTACCCTTGAGATATTTGAATATCCTCTTCACTGCCAAAACATGTGGTTCCTTTGGTTCTTCTTGAAATCGTGCCACCTATCCAATTTCCTACATCACATCTAGTCTTGAAGTTGTCACATAAAGTAAGTTTCCAATCATTGACATGTATTGCCTCTGATATGAGGTCTTTGAATCATCATATTTACTTAAATTGAAATTGGTTTTCATATGAGTATTGACTAGTTTGCAATCTTCCATTCCGAACCTCTTTATCATTTCTCTGATGTACTTGACTTGAGAGATAAAAAAATCCTTGGTTGCTTTGACATATATGAAGACCCAAAAAGAAAGATAATTCTCCAAGCAATGACATTTTGAACTCACTCTGCATATCCTTTGCAAATTTCTATATCATCCTGTCATCATGACTAACAAAGATAATATCATCAACATAAACTTCAATTAAAAAACTACTATCTTGATTTACCTTGATGTAGAGGTTGTTGTTTGCATTCTCTTTTCTGATCCCTTACTGCTGTAAGTATCTGTCTAGTATGGAATACCATGCTCTAGGGGCCTGTTTAAGACCATACAAGGCCTTCTTCAACTTGAAAACATAATTTTCAATCTCTGAGAATTGAAATCCTTCTGGTTTCTCAATGTAGACTTATTCCTCTAGATCCCCATTTACGAAGGTTGATTTTATGTCCATCTGATACACGTTAATATTATTGGAGCATGCATAAGCTAGGATCAATCTGATTTCTTCCATTCTAGAAATTTGGGAAAACATCTCTTCAAAGTCTATACCTTCAACTTGATCATATCCTTTACATACCGATCTTTCTTTATTTCTAGTAACATGTCCATCTTCGTTCAATTTATTTCTGAAGACCCACTTTGTACCGATCACATTTTTGTTCCTTGGTCTTGGAACCAGTTCCCAAGTGTCATTCTTCTCTATCTTATCTAACTCTTCATCCATGGATTTTATCCAAAATGAATCCTTGTTGGCTTCTTCAAAAATGCTTGGCTCAATTGTTGATAATAATTCCAGGTGCAACTGTTCTGGTGAACAAATTCTTCTTCTAGTTTCAACTCCTGCATCTTTGTTCCTGATAATTTGACCGGATGGATGATTCATCTGTTTTCGTCTGCTAGGTGTATTTGGAGGCACTTGAAGATCTTTATGTTCTTTTTCTTCTTCTTTTGACTGCTCTTCTTCATCTTCCTCTTCTACTACTTCTTCTTCCTTTACTTCTTCGTGAACATGTTCCATTGAATCATTTCCTTCTTCTTTTGTCCTTCATCCACCTATCTCATCAAATGTCACATTGATTCTTTCCACAATTTTGTTGAGCCTTATATTTAATCATTTGTATGATTTCCTTATGCTTGAGTACCCAACATGTATACCTTTGTCAACACGAGATTCAAACTTTCTGATTTTTCCATCTTCTCTTTTAATGTAGCATTTGCTTCCAAAAGCTATGAAATGTTTCAAATTTGTTGGTCTTCCTTTCCATAGCTCATAAGAGGTTTTATCACTGTTGTTTCTGAGCATTCCTCTGTTTTTAATGTGAATTGTTGTATGCATTGCATGTACCCAAAAGACGTATGTCAACTTTGAATCCATTAACATAGTTCGAGCTATTTCTTTTCCTGTCTTGTTCTTCCTTTCGATGAATCCATTTTGTTGTGGTGTCCTAGAAACGAATAATTTCCTATTTATCCCATGCTTACTACATAATTTCATAAATTCCTTTGAAGTAAACTCTCCCCTATTGTCCGATCTCAAAAATTTGATTTTCAAATCTGTTTCATTTTCAACCATCTCCTTGTACATCTTGAAGTTCTTGAATTCCTCTGACTTCTTCCTGAGAAAAAAAACTGCAGACATTCTTTTATAGTCATCAATCAATAGCATAAAATATTGCTCATATTTCAACCCCTTTGTTCTAGTTTGTCCAACTAGAACAATATGCACAATTTCCAGTGGTTTTGTTGTGGAGTATTCCTTTGATTTGAACTTGGTCTTGGTTTGCTTTCCTTGTTGACAATGCTTGCACAATGTGTTGGTTGGCTTCATGATCTAGGGAATTTCTATGATTTCTTCCTTTTTGCTGAACTTGACAAGATTATCAAAATTTATGTGACCCGTTCTTTTATGCCATATCCAAACTTCATCTTCGTTTCCTAAACAACAATTTTCCTTTCTAATTTCACTTAGTACATATATGTTGCTTGGATTTCTCACGGCTATCGCCACCACTCTTCCTGAGTCTGTTTTTCTCATCTCACATTTCTGTGAATCAAACACAAGTTTGTGACCTTGGTCACACATTTGAGTTACACCCAGAATATTGTGTTTCATATTTTCCACTAGTAGAACATTTTTTGCCTTGGCATCCTTACTTCCAATCTTGATTGTGCCTCTTCCAATGATTTCGGATGAGTTGTAATTTCCAAAAGAACAGATCCATCTCTTTCCTTTTTCAAAGTTAGAAACCCGTCCTTATCACCTATCATGTGCTTTGAACAACCACTGTCAACATACCATCCATGTTTCATGTGTTGAGCTTGTAGAGCAAGTGCACATTCTTTATTGTTGCATTGATTCTGCTTTCTTACCCATATTCTTTGTGATTCTTGTTTGTGACTGTTGTTATTCTGTTGTGATTCTCTTGGAGAAACTATCATTCTACAATCTTTGGCCATGTGTCCAAAGTTGTTGCACTTATAGCATTCCACTTCGGTACTCAAGGATTCAAACCTGTTGTAGCTTCTACTCTGCATTTCATTAGGCCTCTCTTGGATAAGCATTTCTTATATATCCCTCATAGTTGTTTCTATTTCTGTTGTTGGCTCTACAATTCATAACATTGTTCCCAAAATTATTACATGAATAACATAATCCAATAAAAATTGTTTGATACCTGGGAGATGGATATCTTTTGAACAGTGTTTCTTTTATGAATCCTTCTTCTTCTTGAGATCTTTTTACTTATGATTGTTGTTGATTTTGAACTCTGAATATTCTTAGAGGTGGAGTATATATGTGATCTTCCTTTTGAAACTTCTTGTCTTGTTCCTTCTCATTAGAGCCTCTGACTATATATGCATAGCTTCTTTTCTTTGTTTCCCAATATTTTGTTTTAGAGCTTGAGCCCTTTTCTGTGTGGTTGTATCCTAGTCTGGACTTGTCATGATGTGGCCTTTGACTACCAATAATCTCATCCAAAACTTTAGATATGTTCTGCATGTTTTTCTTCTGAAAGTATTTTCTCAATATAACAATCTCTACTTACAAACTTCCAATGATCCTGTCTCTTTCTTATAATTGTTATTTGAGTGCTTCTTCAATTCCCTTGTCTTCTTCTAATTGGATTTTTATTTTAGTGATCATTTTCTCTAGTTCTTCAAAGTTGGAATTTTGAGTTCCCTCTTTTCTTTTTAGTTCTGCCTGTAGTGACTTGTTTTTCTTCTTTTCCATTTTTATAACTTCTATGGCACTTAAAAATTCTTCTTTGTAATAAACTTATGCCTCTTCGTATTCTTCTTCAGTTCCTTCTTCATTGGAGTCTTCTACCACCATGAATAGAACCATTTATGTATCACTATTGTTGATTTCATCTTTGTTTGATGAGGAACTGTCTTCTTTGGTGCAAAGGATTTTCTTGAAAATATTATTTTTGGTTCTTTTGCCTTTGTATATTTGTTTCCTCTCAGAGTCATATTCTTCATTTCTTTTCTTTTTCTTATGGGGATATTTATTAGCAAAATGACCAATACCATCACAATTAAAACAAATCAATGAAATCTTACCTCTATATTTTCATGTTCCCTTTTTCAGTCTTTTGACGAACTTGGTTACTTCTTCATCATCTTCTGAGACATCACAACTGCTATTATCTGACTTTTCCTTTTGGTTTCTCTTTTTCTTTGTCTTCTTTACCCATTTGTCTTCTTTACCCATTTTTCTTTGTCAAAGTTATGCTAGTACACTAACACTCTCTATGTCACTTTGTATGTGTCACTATCTCAGTCTCAGTCATTGTCTGATCTCTTTATGTCTACTCACAAACTGGTTGATCTGACAGAAAATGATACTCATCCAATAACCAAGTAGATCTAACACAACCATGTATTAGATTCATACATATGTCTCACTGATATTGTGTGATATAATAAACCATTACATTAACAATACATAAAACCCTCATTGTTATGCAAACCCAACCTGTACTGATAACACTATGTCTCAACCATAAACCCTCAACCATACTCCAAATAACATAGGATATGTCTTAACAAGATGCCCAATGAAGTATCCCAACAACAAACTGTTAGAATATAGAATATATAAGATGGTGTGCTCATTTTACCATTGACGATACCCTCGTCACCCAACCACAGGCCGAAGCCTCCCTTCAAGCACCTTAACCTTGACTGAGAATTCCTCCGGAAGGAAACCCTAGGCTAGATAGCCAAACAAAGGGCAGCGCATCTCTCCCCAAGGATAGCGCAACACAAAAGACTGATCAGATAGTCCCAAACCCTAGCCAAGAGATATTCAATCCAAAACTGAGAACTAGCTGTTGTTGCAGCTACACCTGCAACCCTCCTCCAAACCTATGCACTAGACTGCAACTGCAGTGCACACCAACTGGGAAACTGCAATTCTGAGATGTTGCAAATGAGAACTGGCGCCTTGTATTTATAGTAGTCCTTCCAGTTTTGTTGGGGGAAACTTCTCCTTCTGAGTATGTGTCTGTCCAGTATATTATTATTATTTCTAGCCGACTTCTTCTCTTGAGGCTAATAACCTAAAATAAATTATCTTCTTGAGCCGACAAGGCTTTTAAGGTTATTAGCCAACTCATTAGGGTTTCTCTTGCTTCCCGGAGTCTTCTATTCTCTTCAAGTTCACACGTGGAGGTAAATACCTCCCGCAGCTACCATAATATTAACACTCCCTCCTAGCTAGAGAGGTATTTACAGGTAATGGACTTGAGCACAAAATATACCATTTACCCGGTAGCATCAATATAGTCATCTAGACT
>SNQJ01S0020959.1:242566-306623 GCA_010110895.2 Picea sitchensis
TGGGAAGTCGTTGTCTATGATACATCAGCAATCAGTCTGCCTCCCATGTTAACTACAATGGGAAGTCACTGTCTGTCAAAAATCTCAATCCACTTTCCGAACAGGAAAGCATCTGTCCAATCTGGACTATTTTTCAATAAATAATATTTTCAATGCTCTCTCCTAACTGGAGAGTCATTTCAATCACAAAAATAAATGTTCGTGTACCTTCTTCTAGTTTGGAGAGTCTTCCCTTCCAGCTAAGAGATTCATTTCCACGACCTCTATCTTGAGTATGCAAGTTCTTTCATCTTGAATAGAGGCTTTACCAAAATGTATGCTTATTTTCTCATCTGTGGAGATATGTATTTCAGAAATAATTTTCTCCTTTTTGGACTTCATAATGGATAGTGTAATGCTTGTACTGTAGTCTGGAACACTGTGAAGGCTTCATGTATATCTGAACAATAGAGTATAGTTGGAGAATTGGAACATATCCATGTGGCACTTCTTTTGTCATCATGAGATCTGATCTTCTGAGTAGTCATCTTGATGTTATAGGAAATCTTCACCACGCTTCTGCTATGCACTGGAGGTTCTCCACCAAGTTGTCTTCTTCTTATCTGCATACAGGAGTCTCTTTTTGGTATGTCTCAAAGTCTTGATATTGCTCTTCATACGCTCTTTATTCAATTTCTCTAGAGAACGTTCTTTGCATTCGTCTGATGTAGAATTCTGACTCATGGATGTTGCGGATAATATAATGACTTATATGGAGATAAGTCTGGTGTACTGGAACAATCAATCATCATAGTCTTCTCCCTCCATCTGAGAGAATCTATGGTTCTAGATCTCGTAATGTTTTCATTCATAAGTCTTCTGTACATTGTTTTCAATCACAACTTTTGGTTCTTCTGCTTGATTGCTTTTAGTGAGTTCATATCAGGCTGGTAATCTTGATACAATGACTGGTTGTTCCGACTTCTCTTTCTTTCTTGGAATATTTATGTTCTTCTTCATGTTTTTCTTTTACTTTTGGGTCCATGGAGTTTCGTATAGATTCCATGCCCTAGAGATTCCACTTCTTACCTTCATCATCGGTTCACGGATCTGGATGGACAACTAGGAATACTTTAAGGCTTCTCTTCGAAAAGGTCTTCTTCTGCGGTTGAGCTGAACATGTACTGTCTTTTCATGGCTGCTACCATGGATATATATATTTTTCATCATATTCAATGGATCATAGGATTAGCTCCCTCCTGATCCTTGCTTCATGTATAAGTGCATATAATCTGCTCCTTTCGTCTGACAGAGTCCATGCTTTCGTCTCCATCCTTATTGTTTTCTACAATATATAATAGAGTCCACACTTCCATCTGCAACTTTATTGTCTTCTGCAATATATAATTGGATCTCTTGTCTAATTGATTCCACGCTTCCGTCTTGTTGTCTTCTATAGGATGTCATGAGACTTTTTCTAGTTTCCTCTCGATTGTTGACTTCTTTCTGTCTTTGCTTTTTCCAAGTCTTTTTCGGTCTTATCTTGTAATGTCTTCCACATGATTTGTATTTCATCCTTTCATATGTATTATCTAATTATATTCATTCTTATCTTGTTGTTCTTCCATAGGTATAGTTCTTCTTGGAACACATTAAGAGATAGATATACAAGATATGTACAGAGATGATGCAAGCAAGATATGTACAAGAAATAAGAAGAGTGTTGTTACCTTTTAGTAGAAGAAGTCTCTTCCATCCTGCTTAGTCTTCTTTGTAGGTTCCTTTTCTTTGGTAATCGATGCTTCATGTTTCTCCTTCCTATTATTTATCTCGAGACATTGATTTATGTAGTGACCATACTTTTGACAGTTGAAGCATTGTATTTCTGAAATATCTTTTCTTTGTTTTGGCTTCCTTCTTGAATCAAACTTTCTTTTGTCCATGAAGTTCTTGAATCTTGTTGTGAAGGCTTGATCATCGTACTTATTTTGAGGTTTCTCTTTTGCGTTGATCCTTGATTCTTTTTTAGCACAGCAAGTCCAAAGTTCTTCAAATGTCGGGTACTCCTTCCTTGTGTTCATGCTTGAAGAAAATGCATCCCATGTTTTGGAAAGACCATTGAGTACTATGTTCACCAATTCCTTTTCTGAAGTGATCTATTCAATATCTTGTATTTGATCTCTTAACTGGGAGATCCTTACAAAGTATGATGTTATGTTGTCGTCATCATTCATCTTCATGTCACGGAGCTCATTCTTCAGACTCATGACTTGTCCAATGTTTTTGATTGAGAAGAGATTTGTTAGGGCATCGTACATCTTCTTTGATGAGACAGGATGGGAGATGTAGGGTATCGAGTGGTATTTTATGGAATCCACTATGATACTCATGGCATTGATGTCAACATCTTTGAACTTCTCCATAGCTGCAATGTTCTATGGTTCCTTCTCTTCTCCTTCTTTAAACTCTGGCTTCACGATCTTTCCTTTCACAATATCCAGTACTTTATTCTTAGCAAGGATGAGGTCAATCCTTGTCTTCCATGCTCTAAAGTTAGAGGCTCCATCTAGCGTGTTCTCAGACTTCATAGAGTTCGTCATGTCTTTCTTGACTTGGTCAAACCCTAGATTTGACTAGAAATCCAAACTTCATGTCTTGGCCTTCTAAGAGTACCAGGAGATGCGTTGGGCTAGGGAGCACTGATCTATCCAGAGATTAGGTCAATCTCGTCACTCAAGGTGCCTCAAAAAGAGGTTTAGGGTTTCTGCAACTGCTTCTATTGGTAACCCTAGCCGCAGTGCTTTTGGAAGCTGCTCCTGCTAGTAACCCTAGCAACAGTTCCTCAACGAGCTCAATATCTAGTGGCTATGTTTCCTTCCAGCGTTTTAGGCTGACTGAAGAGGTGTGGGCCCATAACCTGTTAGAATATATAAGATGGTGTGCTCATTTTACCATTGACGATACCCTCGTCACCCAACCACAGGCCGAAGCCTCCCTTTGAGCACCTTAACCTTGAATGAGAATTCCTCCGAAAGCAAACCCTAGGCTAGATAGCCAAACAAAGGGCAGCGCATCTCTCCCCAAGCATAGCGCAACACAAAAGACTGATCAGATAGTCCCAAACCCTAACCAAGATATATTCAAGACAAAACTGAGAACTAGCTGATGCTGCACCTGCACCTGCAACCCTCCTCCAAACCTGCGTACCAGACTACAACTACAGTGTGCACCAACTGGGAAACTACAATTCTGAGATGCTGCAAATGAGAACTGGCGCCCTGTATTTATAGTAGTCCTGCCAGTTTTGTTGGGGCCGACTTCTCCTTCTGGGTATGTGTATGTTCAGTATATTATTATTATTTATGGTCGACTTCTTCTCTTGGAGGCTAATAGCCTAAAATAAATTATCTTCTTGAGCCGACAAGGCTTCTAAGGTTATTATCCAACTCATTAGGGTTTCTCTTGCTTCCCGGAGTCTTCTATTATCGTCAGGTTCACACGTGGAGGTAAATACCTCCCGCAACTAACATAATATTAACACAAACAACCAATACAGTAGCAATGTATCACTATAGATATGTCTAATATAGAATATACCATACAACCAATAGTCCCTCAAGAACAAAATCTCAATCTCCCATGGATATACCCCAAGTATTCACCAAGGATCTACTTAAGATAAGCATATAACATACCTTTTGTTACTGTAGATATCTCTGTTGTACCATCTCACTGTTAGACCTTCATGTAGCCACTTCTCATCTCTACAACTTGTCACTGATGATAGATATGATCTTCCTTTTCAACTTTGGCAACAGATTCGCGCTCTGTCTTCAATAAACCCAGAGGTATCCATGTTTTTTTCCACTATGGCTTGTGGATATCCACACCCTTCTAGTACTGCAACCTACAGATGTCTTAGTAAAACCCTAGTTCAATACCCACAGTCTCGACCCTTCGACTCCTACAACTTCTCTCGTCACTACTTCAGACTCACTGCTATAGATTTATCAATGATACCTGCCCATAACATTTCACCAAATAGATATTCAATGTGCTCAAATTAGGTGTTAATGAGAGACCCTTTCTCTCTTATTTATACTCTCCAAGTAGCTTCCTTTGGGGGGTATATTCTAATTGTTTTACCCAAATTCCTTCTTTTAGGGCTAACCCGCTTTTAACTACTTTACCCATTTGCAACCACTTTACCATAAATACCAAACTCACCACTTCTTGTTGCAACTAATTTATTTTTAATTATTTTCTTATTGCAACAACTTTACTCATGATTAACTCCTAGTTACAACCACTTTGACTAGTAAACTTATTCTAGGAGCTTCTAGAATAATTGACTTCTTTAACCTTGTAGAGGCTTCTAGATAACTCATGAGGGTTCTCCAACTTCACTAAGCCATATCTCCTCAACCGTGAGGAACTACGTGACATACCACATATCATCGGAAACAACACGACATGTATTATCCATCTATGATAGTCTTTCCTGCAAATTCATTGATCTTCATTACATCATTCCTTAGATAAAAATGGGTTCCTTATCCACACTTTTGGGGCTACCAAAATTTGCTACCAGACTTGCTTCAAGGGTTGAAATCAATGACAACTAACCCAATTAATCAACAATATCTGCCTTTGGCATTGATGGCAACACTCTGATGGAACACTAAAGTCATGACGCTCATGCTCCCCCTGGAATCATGCCCCTTTGCTTTCTCTCCATGCATCTGATGAATCTCTCCCCCTTTGACATCAATGACAAAGGTAACTTCCCTTCGAGGTGCTCCCCCTGACTGAACTCTCCTTGGGGTTTCTCCCCCTATCTGAATTGTCCTTTATCCTCTTAATGGTTCTTCCTCATGTAAATATATGAAATATAAGTAAAGCATTCAAAATCATTGTGGTGCATAAACTATTCTGATTTTATGGTGAAGATACTCAAAATATTCCCTTGGAAGCGGTTTTGTAAAGATATCTGCAATGTGTTCTTTGGTCCCAACATACTAAACTCTAATGTTTTTTCTCTGCAACCTGTTCCCATAGGAAATAAAACTTGTTTGGAATATGCTTCATATTGGAGTGCATCATTGGATTCTTTGAGACACTGTTGGCACTTGTGTAATCACAAAATATTGGAATGATCTCATCATACTCAACCAACATATATTTCAATGTTTGTTTCATCCATAGGACATGTGTACAATATGTTGTTGCTGCAATATAATCCGCTTCAACTATAGACAATGCTATTGATGATTGTTTCTTGCTTAGCCAAGATATGAAACACTCACCCAAGTAGAAATTTGCTCCACTTGTACTTCTTCTATCATCAATGCAACCTACCCAATCTGCATCTGTGTAGGCAACAAGTGATAAATCCTTCCCTTTTGGATACCATAATCCAAAATCTTATGTACCGTTGAGATATTTGAACATCCTCTTCACTGCCAAAACATGTGATTCCTTTGGTGCTTCTTGAAATTGTGCCACTTGTCCAACTGTCTGCATCACATCTGGTCTGGAAGTTGTCACATAAAGTAAGCTTCCAATCATTGACTTGTACTGCCTCTAATCTGTAGTCTTTGAATCATCATCTTTACTTAACTTGCAATTGGTTTGCATAGGAGTACTAACTGGTTTGAAATCTCCCATTTCAAACCTCTTTATCATTTCTTTGATATACTTGGTTTGAGAGAGAAAACTGCCTTAGTTGCTTTGACATATCTGAAGGCCCAAAAATAAAGATAATTCTCCAAGGTAGCAAGGTAGGAAGACTAATATAGAAGCTATCCATTGTGGATGTAGCCCAAAGATTGGGTGAACCAAGTTAAATCTTGTGTTTGACCATGTCCTTTGATATGGTTGTACATGGATGATATGTTATGCATGATTAGTATAGATCCGATTATTATATGATTGATGTGTAGTAATAATGAATGATGCAATGGATTAATTATATTGAAATCTATGTTATAAGGATCCACACAATAGAGTTTGTTAACTAATCAAAGGATATGAATAAAGATATTACGCACAAGGTGGATAAATAGTAATGAATATGATGATATCCTCCCATCCCCTCATCTTTGTAGAAACTTGGTTCTTGCAACCCCAATAGATGCCTCGGGTGAGACTTCACTTGCATGCAGGTTATGCTGAAAGGGATGGTGTCTAAAGGGTTTGTTGGTAGAATACCTTGAACCTAGGGTATTATAACTGCGCACCAACAAATGGTTTCGTTTTCGGGACCCAGAGTCTATAATTGAGGGAATGTTTAGGAGGACGACTAAGAAAGAGATTGTCGAATGGTTGGAAAAGAAGGAGCGAGAATTTTCCCGAGGAGAGAATAGAAGACTTTGGATGAGAGACGAACAATGGTTGCAAAGGTATGTGTTCACAGAGCTGCATGATATTTTCTTTGGTGAATTTTTGATTATTTTAACTGAATGGTTAGAAAGATTAGTGGAGAATACTTGAAGATATTAAACTGCAACTCCGAGGAAATGGACCCCTGAGTTGCAAGACAATTGAATTATGTAAGTAATATTACTTCTCATGCAGTCAATTTCTATTTGAATAGTATACTGGGGGGTTATATTATGGAATTTGAAGTAGATTGTACCTAGTCATATAGTGTCACTAAGAGGGATTTATTTAAGGGTCTGCACGGAAGGTTTATGAAAGAATTAGGTACCTAGATAAAGATGTTGTTGTGTGAAAAATGTCTGATGATGATGGAGTCTAATTTCTAAGGGGATTCACACACATAGGGGAACTGGTGGGTGACCAGGGGATAGTCTGAAGGTAGGAAGGAATGACGAAATAAAGGACTAAGGGAGGGACTGAGGATGCATAGAAACGAGGAAGGTATACTAGAAGAAGAAAAATAATTTGGGGTATATCACAGTGGAAGAAGGTACAAGAGGTTGAAGATTGGGGTCGAGGAAAGAGAGCCACATAGTGAGTATGGGAACAGAGAACCTTGTGCATGAATCCAGATCGTAGAAATACTACACGTAGAAGGAGAGGAAGAGGATTAGCAGTTCATTACTATAATAGAAGAGTTGTTAAGTCCTACTTAGGATGGATTTGAGGATTTGTCAAAAGCACTTATAGTTGGCAGAGGAAGATATAATAACAATATCCTGAGAAGTGGAAGTAGTGTGTCAAGTCAGATTCAACCAACATCACCAGAGGGAGGTCCTACGCAAAACACCATGGTAGGGTTAGACAATAAATTGAGAATGCCTGAGTTCCACAAAGTTAGGTCGGAGGACCCATAACAACATCTATCAATATGTGAGACAATTTGGGTTGCAAAGAATGTCTAGGATGAGGCCACAAATATTGTGCAGTTGGAAACAACATTTAGAGGTCGTGCACTAGTATGGTACATGAAACTACAAAGTACTACACTAGCAGGTCAAACTAGGACCTACACATAGATTCTACAAGCGTTATTGAAAGAATTCAAGAAACCAAAGTCTGAGTTACAGTACATTACATAGTTGAAGGAAATCAAATGGTGCATATTGAGTTAGTGTGGGAATATGATCAAAGATTTAAGGATTTGATGGGTAGGTTGACATTTCAAATTCCTAATCAACAACACAGAGAATGGTTTATTGCAATACTATTGCCACACATTTTCTCCCCGTTGACACAACAAATGGTTTCATCACATCTTGAAGCTTTGGATATTGCAATGAAGCTAGAAACATCTCTTGTAGGAGATGGTGGGGGATGGATCTGTTGAAATATTGTAACTGCAAAGAGTATTCTATTTATTATTGATGTATTATTCATTAGATCAATCCCCTTTTGTGGATTGATCATGTCGGGCATTGTAAATGACCAAATCCCCTTTTGCGGACTGGTCAAACCCTGATTGTAAAATGAAAAATGAGAAGTCGGCCCCCAGAATAAATTAAGGTGGTTCTAACCACCCAGAAAGAGAAGTTGGCCCTGCCAGTGAAAAGACACTTTCTTTTAGCACCTGCCAGATTGTATAAATAAAGGAGGCCAACGCCTCATTTGTTCACTCACTCATTCGATCATCCAGAGCGCAAGTTTGGAGTTGCAGTTGGAGAAGAAGGAAGAGAGAGAGGCGCATTACTTGGGAAATGACTTTCTGTAGTGTTTGGTTTATTGTCTTGGCATTGTATTGCCTATCTATATTAAGGAAGTTTTTGCTGGGTTTTCTCCCCCGTGAGGGTTTTCCAAGATAAATGTTTTGTATCTTGTGATTGTGTTTTTCACAGTGATCCTATCTATGCTATGGTTATCTAGTAAATTGAAAACAAACCTAATAATAGCTTAAACTCTAACATGGTATCAGAGCTAAGTTGAAGAGAGCATATTTCACAAGAAAAAGAAAAACGACATTGTTGTCGTACAAGAAAATTAGGGCTTTTTATTCAAGAAGAATTGCAGCCCAAAAGTCTTCTAGAAAAATGTGCCCTAGCCCAAGGAACTCTTTGGCACCTTCAGTGCACCTTTTCAATGGATAGAACTCCTAGAAAGTGAAACCCTAGTTTTCACTGGTACCAGAAAACCAAAAGTACTAAAAAATCAGAAGTACCAGAAAATCAGAAGCACCAGTCCAGAAATCCGATTATCAAGTTTGAGGGGGGAAATTTTGGATTTTCAGAAGTCTGATGGTACTAGCTTACTCGCCTCAGCTTAGCGCATCTAGCCCCTGGATAAGAATTTAAAAATTTGAAGTTTGAAAAATAGGGTTTCCTCATAAAACCCTAAGTTGCAGGTGCATTTGCAGTTTCAAAATTAGTTGCAATATCAATTGCAGTTGCAGTATCAGTTGAAGTATCAGTTTGATGCAGGAGCATCTCTCCACATCAGCCAGCCACACCAGTGAATTCAAATCGCATGCTAAGAGAGAGGCGCAGCCTCATTTAAATCTGAATTCAATGTAACTTTAATGTCTAGGCTGGTGAGCCATAGAAGCCGTGCCTTTGTGTAGGTGTTAGGTAGATCGGCTTTAATGCTAGATCGACTGAGATCTAGATCCAGATGTTGGACTAGACAACCATTTATTGTAATTGAATAGAGTAGGTAGACCTGGAGGGAAGCACTCGATGAGCCCCTCAGGTAAAAGAGATCTAGCATCTCATTTTGTAGGGGGGAGAGAAAAAGAAGTTGAAATGGTTGTAAGAGTAGATCCAGAGAGAGATCGAGAAAACCTTGTACAAACAGGCATTTGCCATTGTTAATATAAATAGAAGCAGTTTTTCCTGCATGAATTCTGTGTTATGTGGAAGTTTGTGTGTGTTCTTTATGTATGTTGTAGATGTATGTTATGTTGATGCATTTTGCAGGAGTGTGCTTGATTTCAGGTGAAGGTCTTTGAGGTTTCATGCCAGGAGGGCATGAAAGAGTACTGCGGTCTCTGAATACCGGTGCACTGAGGATGCACTTCTGAATACTGTGGGTTCAGACAAAGACATGTTGCGGCATAGGAACTGGAGTCAACAACTCAGGTGAAGACCTAAAGGTTGTTGAATACCTTGGAGGCAAGGTTGTGTATGAGAGACACAGTTGCAGATAGAATTCTGCTGTGAATTCGGTAGAGCTCTGCCAAGTGGGAATTGAGCACAGGCACAAGGTGCAGTTGGAGGAACTCTATTGTGAGTTCAGAAGAGAGAATCAGAATCATTGAGGATTATGTGAATCTATATCATTGAGACATGTGGCGGAGATCGAGCAATCGTCGGCATATCGGCACTCGAGAAATCGGAGTTCCTGAGGACAAGAAAGTTGGGACATCACAAGTCTCGAAACCCCGGAGAAATCGGGACCGTCCATCAGAGGGGACGCGTGGAAGAATTCGGCGCCATCGGGAAAAGTCCTGACAGGAAGTTGGGATCGGCGTTTGGGGTCATCGGGATATCGAGGATCCTGTAGACAAGTGGTTTTGGAATTTTGGAATCGCAAAACGTGATACCCCGATGAGTGGGAGCCAGTTGTCAGCACATCAGAGAAGGAGGACAATGCCATCGTGAGGGGCCAGCTGTCAGCAAACCGGAGAGTCGGGATTTGGAGAATCGGAAATCCCGTGGGCAAATGAATTTTGGAATTGGAAACCCAGAAACCCCGACGAGGAATATAAGCCTGAGGTCATGGGGATAGTGGTCACATTGGCCAGAGGTCTAGCCAAGAGGGCTAACACATAAGGGGTGCATCGGGATTCGAGGGATTGTGAATCTGGCGGGCAATTTCATTTCGACTTTGGAAAGTTTGAAACCCCGATGGGGGACAAGGATGCGGTCTTGTGAGTTAAAGGTCACGTGGACCAGGAGATTGGCCTAGAGGGCTAACGGGGAAAAGAGCTCATCGGGAAATTAGAACCCAAAACCCCGACAGAAAGACATAAGGCTGCGGTCTTATGAGAAGTGGCCACATGGACCAGAGCCTAGCCAGGAGGGGCTAAGGGTAGAAGAGAGCTCATTGGAGTTCGAGAGATCACAGGAACAGGAGTTCTCGACATCAGAAGGGAGGAAACCCCGAACCCCGAAACTGAGTCGGGGAAAATCACGGTTAAGTGTAGAGAGCCATGGGGGATTAGAAAGGACCTGTGGATCGGGTTTTTCACAGAGATTCCATAGGGAGTCCAAGGAGTTGCTTCGGCTCGTATGAGAATTTGAACTATCCTTAAGACCAGGAGGTCAGGCGCAGAGACCCTGCGGGGTATGCGTGTGCGACCTCGCCTGCGTCAAGTGGTATCAGAGCTTATTTCTTGTCTGTATATCTCAGGCAGGAAGAGGCAGAAAGAGGTAAAGAGAACTCTGATACACATCAAGTGGTATCAGAGCTTATTTCTTGTCTATATATATCAGGCAGGAAGAGGCAGGAAGAGGTAAGGAGTACTCTGATACACGTCAAGTGGTATCAGAGCGGGAACTTCACTTGTATATTTCAGGTGAAGAAAGACAGAGTTGTTGAGGACTCTGTAAGGATTGTTTGCGGGTAGGCAGCAATCAAGAAGACAGTCAGGGAGATTGTAGCAGGATGAGGCTGGTATAACTCTTAGTGCAGAGTGACAGCAGCATATTTGCCAGGAGGGAAAACAGAGACAACAAGATGGCTACTGAAGGCCATAGACATGCTGGGAAGAAGAGAAAGGTTGATTAGCGTGCAGGGATGGATAGAGAGCTCGCTGAAATAATGGAAAAAATAGATGAGCTCGAATTGAAGCTGCGGCTGGATAAGAAGATGGTTTAGGTATGCGAACCAGAGACTGGGAGAAGTCTCGATGATTTTGAAAATGAATTGGGATCAGCTGAGGATCTCAAGAGTTGCCATGAGGGAAGAGAGGAAATTCCCAATTGCTAGTAGGGCAACGGGTTGAGATCACTGCGGGATCTCAGAGACTGTCAGAAGGACAGCCAGGGAATTTCACATTTCCAGGTGGGCAATGGTATGAATTCGCTGCGGGATCTCGAAGACTGCCAGGAGGGCAGCGAAAGGTTTCCAGTTTGTCAGGTGGATAGGGATGAGCAAGAGAGTTGGAATCAGCGAGAGGAGCTGACCGAGCAGATGAGACTGTCCGAGGGTATCATAAATTCAGAGGTGAGTGTGGATCAGCATGTGCAACTGACAGAGGAGGAAGATATGATAAATCTTCTGATGATTGGGGGAATTGGAATATTCCTACCATTTGCCCAGGAGGAGGCAAAAATCTGTGTTGCAGATGATGCGGCAACAGCAGAAGAACAGTCACAGCTGACGATGATTGTCAGGGATGAAGAAGAATTGGAGCAGACTTTGGAAGCTGCCCAAGCAGATGAAGAAGATGAGCATTCTGAGGAATGGCTCATTACTTTCAGCCAAGAAGCTAAAAGAGCTGTAGCATTGGAGATGAAAGCAGAAGAAGTAGATGGAGAGGAAAATGAGCATTCCGAGGAATGGCTCAATATTTTCAGCAAGGAAGCTGAAAAGACTGCAATAGGGGAGGTTGCAGAAGAAAAAGAAGAAGGGGCAGATAGCATTTTCTTTGTTGATATGTGGGAACAGATAGAATCCTTGGAAGAGAGGGTAAAAGTGCAGGGCGTGCACATCCAACAGGTGAAGTTGGAAACAGATGAAGGAGGCATGGGAGATCATGGTGATCTTCTCATGTGCCAAAAATTTTTGTAGCTGAGGAGACTGCATGAACAGAACTAGCCATGGGAGCAGTTGGACGAAGTGATCGAGGAGATCATGGAGCTGATGATCTGATCAGCAGAGACAGACAGCGAAGAGCAGCTGAGCAGAAGGAAGGAAGCAGCAGCAGCAGAATGGAGTAGATGGAAAGCTCCAGATATTTGTTTGGGATCCAGGAGGATTTCCAACAGCTGAGAGGGGAAGCGCATGAGCAGGAGCTCATGATTTTGCAGCTGAGGAGTTTGATGTAGGAGCATCTCTCCACGTCAGCCATCCATCCACGCCAGCGAATTCAAATTGCACGCTAAGAGAGAGGCGCAGCCTCATTTAAATATGAATTCAATGTAACTTTAATGTCTAGGCTGGTGAGCCATAGAAGTCGTGCCTTTGTGTAGGTGTTAGGTAAATCGGCTTTAATGCTAGATCAGCTGAGATCTAGATCCAGATGTTGGACTAGACAACCATTTATTGTAATTGAATAGAGTAGGTAGACCTGGAGGGAAGCACTCGATGAGCCCCTCAGGTAAAAGATATCTATCATCTCATTTTGTAGGGGGGAGAGAAAAATAAGTTGAAATGGTTGTAAGAGTAGAGCCAGAGAGAGCTCGAGAACACCTTGTACAAACAGGCATTTGACATTGTTAATATAAACAAAAGCAGTTTTTCCTGCATGAATTCTGTGTTATGTGGATGTATGTGTGTGTTCTTTATGTATGTTGTAGATGTATGTTGTGTTGATGCATTCTGCAGGAGTGTGATTGATTTCAGGTGAAGGTCTTTGAGGTTTCATGCCAAGAGGGTGTGATAGAGTATTGCAGTCTCTGAATACCGGTGCACTGAGGATGCACTTATGAATACTGCGGGTTCAAACAAAGATGTGTTGTGGCATAGGAATTGGAGTCAACAACCTAGGTGAATACCTCAAGGTTGTTGAATACCTTGGTGGCAAGGCTGTGTATGAGAGACACAGTTGCAGACAGAATTCTGCTGTGAATTCGGTAGAGCTCTGCCAAGTGGGCATTGAGCACAGGCACAAGGTGTAGTTGGAGGAACTCTGTTGTGAGTTCAGAAGAGAGAACCAGAATCATTGAGGATTATGTGAAGCTCTGCCAGGTGGGCATTGAGCAGGTGAAAAGATTGCACAGAAGAAGAACTCTGCTGAGAGTTCGGAAGAAACAAAATCATTGAGGATTCTGTGAAGCTCTGCCAAGTGGGCATCGAGCGAGTGCATAGGTGCACAGGAGAAGAAGACAGAACTGTTGAACGTTCTGTGAAAGGGAAACTCTGCCAGGAGGCATTGAGTCAGTGTGCAGAAAGGCACAGAAGGGGAAGAGAACTCTTTTGAGTTCTTCCATTGAAGGAAGAGTCCACTGAAGGATCTTCACTGGGTTGTTGAACACCCAAAAGGACTCAGCAAGAGGTTGCTTGAGCAGAGACTCTACCAGGGGCGCATTACATTCTCCATTTGTGGGAGAAAGGAACAAGGACGAATTTCTGTAGAGGTCGAATATATAGGAAGATCTCAGGAGAGACAGTGTGGTGTATGCGCGAAGACTCTACAAGAGGTAGAGGTAAAATCTTCAAATATTTGAAGAAGGGATCAGGAGGAACAACGTTTTCACATGCATTGGCGAAGCTCAGAGTGGAGGAGTTCGCAGAGTAAAAGGAGAAGCAAAGGTCGAGGACTTTGGAAGACTTGGAATTCTTCCAAGTGCGGGAAGAAGTGTGCAGAGAATCAGAGGGAGCACACGAGGAGAAACGATCTGCATCGTCAGATTTGGGAAAAAAATTCCGTCAGCCGTCAGATTCGGTGAGAAGCGAGGAGGTTACGACTGGGTTTCCAAGGAAGCAAGCCCAGGATATTAGAGGACCATTGGATGTTCTCATAGATACCCGTCAGCCGTTGGATCGGGGTAAGGCGCGCAGAGTTTAACCTCTAGAGTAAGCACGCAAGGAGAAAGGATCTGAGCCGTCAGATCTGGAGCAAATACCCGTTAGTCGTTGGATCAGGTGAAGGCGCGCAGAATTTAGCCTCTGGAGGAGCGCAGGGAAGGAGAAAGGATATGATCTGTCAGATCTGGAGCGGATACCCATCAGCCGTCAGATTGGATAGAAGGCGCACGAGGTTTACCTTCATGGACAGGAGGCGGAAAATCCCGACAAGGGGCGTAGCCATCGGGATAACAGTCATCGGGAAATCAGGATTCTCGAGGAAAAGAAAATTGAGACACCTCAAGTCTCGAAACGTCGGGAAGATCTGGTCCATCCGTTAGCGGAGACACGTGGCGGAGATCGAGCGATCGTCGGCATATCGGCACTCGGGAAATCGGAGTTCCTGAGGACAAGAAAGTTGGGACATCACAAGTCTCTAAACCCCGGAGAAATCGGGACCGTCCATCTAAGGGGACACGTGGAAGAAATTGGTGCCATCGGGAAAAGTCCCGACAGGAAGTTGGGATCGGCGTTTGGGGTCATCAGGATATCAGGGATCCTGTAGACAAGTGTTTTGGGCATTTTGGAATCGCGAAACGCGATACCCCGATGAGTGGGAGCCAGTTGTCAGCACATCAGAGAAGGAGGACAGTGCCATCGTGAGGGGCCAGCTGTCAGCAAACCGGAGAGTCGGGAATTGGAGAATCGACAATATCGTGGGCAAATGCATTTTGGCATTGGAAACCCAAAAACCCCGATGGGGAATATAAGCCTGAGGTCACGGGGATAGTGGTCACATTGGCCAGAGGCCTAGCTAGGAGGGCTAACGCGTAAGGGGCGCGTCGGGATTTGAGGGATAGAGAATCCGGAGGGCGATTGCATTTCGACTTTGGAAAGCTCGAAACCCCGATGGGGGACAAGGCTGTGGTCTTGTGAGTTAAAGGTCAAGTGGACCAGGAGCTTGGCCTGGAGAGCTAACAGGGAAAAGAGCTCATCGGGAAATTAGAACCCAAAACCCCGACAGAAAGACATAAGGCTGTGGTCTTATGAGAAGTGGCCACATGGACCAGAGCCTAGCTAGGAGGGGTTAAGGGCAGAAGAGAGCTCATCGGAGTTTGAGAGATCGCGGAAACAGTAGTTCTCGACATCAGAAGGGAGGAAACCCCGAACCCTGAAACTGAGTCGGGGAAAATCACGGTTAAGTGCAGAGAGCCGTGGGGGATTAGAAAGGACCTGTGGATCGGGTTTTTCACAGAGATTCCATAGGGAGTCCAAGGAGCCTCTTCGGCTCATATGATAATTTGAACAATCCTTAAGACTGAGAGGTCAGGCGCAAAGACCCTGTGGGGTATGCGTGTGCGACCTCGCCTACGTCAAGTGGTATCAGAGATTATTTCTTGTCTGTATATCTCAGGCGGGAGGAGGAAGGAAGAGGTAAAGAGCACTCTGATACACATCAAGTGGTATCAGAGCTTATTTCTTGTCTGTATATCTCAGGTAGGAAGAGGCAGGAAGAGGTAAGGAGCACTCTGATACACGTCAAGTGGTATCAGAGCGGGAACTTCACTTGTATATTTCAAGTGAAGAAAGACAGAGTTGTTGAGGACTCTGTAAGGATTGTTTGGAGGTAGGCATCAATCAAGAAGACAGTCAAGGAGACTGTAGCAGGATGAGGCTGGTAGAACTCTTAGTGTGGAGTGACAGCAACAAATTTTCCAGGAGGGAAAACAGAGACAGCAAGATGGCTACTGAAGGCCATAGGCATGCTGGGAAGAAGAGCAAGGTTGAAAAGCGTGCAAGGATGGATAGAGAGCTCGCTGAAATAATGGCAAAAATAGATGAGCTTGAATTGAAGCTGCAGCAGGATAAGAAGATGGTTCAGGTATGCGAACCAGAGACTGGGAGAAGTCTCGATTATTTTGAAAATGAAATGGGATCAGCTGAGGATCTCAAGAGCTTCCATGAGGGCAGAGAGGAAATTCCCAATTTCCAGGAGGGCAACGGGTTGAGATCATTGCGGGATCTCAGAGACTGTCAGAAGGACAACCAGGAAATTTCACATTTCCAGCTGGGCAATGGTATGAGGTCGTTGTGGGATCTCGAAGATTGCCAGGAGGGCAGCGAAAGGTTTCCAGTTTGCCAGGTGGACAGAGATGAGCAGGAGAGTTGGAATCAGCCAGAGGAGCTGACCGAGCAGATGAGACTGTCTGAGGGTCTCATAAATTCAGAGGTGAGTGTGGATCAGCATGTGCAGCTGACAGAGGAGGAAGATATGAGAAATCTTCTGATGATTGGGGGAATTGGAATATTCCTACCATTTTCTCAGGACGAGGCAAAAGTCTATGTTGCAGATGATGTGGCAACAGCAGAAGAACAGTCACAGCTGACGATGAGTTTCAAGGAAGAAGAAGAATTGGAACAGACTTTGGAAGCTTCCCAAGCAGATGAAGAAGATGAGCATTCTGAGGAATGGCTCATTACTTTCAGCCAAGAAGCTGAAAGAGCTGTAGCATTGGAGCTGACAACAGAAGAAGCAGACGGAGAGGAAAATGAGCATTCCGAGGAATGGCTCAATATTTTCAGCAAGGAAGCTGAAAAGACTGCAACAGGGGAGGTTGCAGAAGAAAAAGAAGAAGGGGCAGACAACATTTGCTTTGCTGATCTGTGGGAATAGATAGAAGCCCTGGAAGAGAGGGTAAAAGTGCAGGGCATGCACATCCAACAGGTGAAGTTGGAAATGGATGAAGGAGGCATGGGAGATCATGGTGATCTTCTCATGTGCCAAAAAAATTTGCAGCTGAGGAGACTGCATGAACAGAACCAGCCATGGGAGCAGCTGGACGAAGTGATCGAGGAGATCATGGAGTTGATGATCCGATCAGNGGATGAAGGAGGCATGGGAGATCATGGTGATCTTCTCATGTGCCAAAAAAATTTGCAGCTGAGGAGACTGCATGAACAGAACCAGCCATGGGAGCAGCTGGACGAAGTGATCGAGGAGATCATGGAGTTGATGATCCGATCAGCAGAGACGACCAGCGAAGAGCAGCTGAGCAGAAGGAAGGAAGCAACAACAACACAGCAGCAGTAGCAGCAGAATGGAGCAGATGGAAAGCTCCAGATATTTCTTTGGGATCCATGAGGATTTCCAACAGCTGAGAGGGGAAGCGCATAAGCAGGAGCTCATGATTTTGCAGCTGAGGAGTTTGATGCAGGAGCATCTCTCCACATCAGCCAGCCATCCACGCCAACGAATTCAAATCGCATGCTAAGAGCGAGGCGCAACCTCATTTAAATCTGAATTCAATGTAACTTTAATGTCTAGGTTGGTGAGCCATAGAATTCGTGCCTTTGTGCAGGCATTAGGTAGATCGGCTTTAATGCTAGATCGGCTGAGATCTAGATCCAGATGCTGGACTAGAAATCCATTTATTGTAATTGAATAGAGTAGGTAGACCTGGAGGGAAGCGCTCGATGAGCCCCTCAGGTAAAAGAGATCTAGCATCTCATTTTGTAGGGGGGAGAGAAAAAGAAGTTGAAATGGTTGTAAGAGTAGAGCCAGAGAGAGCTCGAGAACACCTTGTACAAACAGGCATTTGCCATTGTTAATATAAACAGAAGCAATTTTTCCTGCATGAATTCTGTGTTATGTGGATGTCTGTGTGTGTTCTTTATGTATGTTGTAGATGTATGTTATGTTGATGTATTCTGCAGGAGTGTGCTTGATTTCAGGTGAAGGTCTTTGAGGTTTCATGCCAGGAGGGCGTGACAGAGTACTGCGGTCTCTGAATACCGGTGCACTGAGGATGCACTTCTGAATACTGTGGGTTCAGACAAAGACGTGCTGCGGCATAGGAACTGGAGTCAACAACTCAGGTGAAGACCTCAAGGTTGTTGAATACCTTGGAGGCAAGGATGTGTATGAGAGACACAGTTGCAGACAGAATTCTGCTGTGAATTCGATAGAGCTCTGCCAAGTGGGCATTGAGCACAGGCACAAGGTGCAGTTGGAGGAACTTTGTTGTGAGTTCAGAAGAGAGAACCAGAATCATTGAGGATTCCGTGAAGCTCTGCCAGGTGGGCATTGAGCAGGTGCAAAGATTGCACAGAAGAAGAACTCTGCTGAGAGTTCAGAAGAAACAGAATCATTGAGGATTATGTGAAGCTCTGCCAGGTGGGCATCGAGCAAGTGCATAGGTTCACAGGAGAAGAAGACAGAACTGTTGAACGTTCTGTGAAAGGGAAACTCTGCCAGGAGGCATCGAGTCAGTGTGCAGATAGGAACAGAAGGGGAAGAGAACTCTTTTGAGTTCTGCCATTGAAGGAAGAGTCCACTGAAGGATCTTCACTGGGTTTCTGAACACCCAGAAGGACTCAGCAAGAGGTTCCTTGAGCAGAGACACTGCCAGGAGGGCATTACATTCTCCATTTGTGGGAGAAAGGAACAAGGATGAATTTCTATAGAGGTCGAAGCTACAGGAAGAGCTCAGGAGAGACAACGCGGTGTATGCGTGAAGACTCTACAGGAGGTAGAGGTAAAATCTTCAAAGATTTGAAGAAGGGCTTAGGAGGAACAACGTTTTCACACACATTGGCGAAGCTCAGAGTCGAGGAGTTCGCAGAGGAAAAGGAGAAGCAAAGGTCGAGGCCTTTGGAAGACTTGGAATTCTTCCAAGTGCGGGAAGAAGTGTGAAAAGCATCAGAGGAAGCACATGGGGAGAAACGATCTACACCGTCAGATCTGGGAAAACAATCCCGTCAGCCGTCATATTTGGTGAGAAGCGAGGAGGTTATGACTAGGTTTCCAAGGAAGCAATCCTAGGAGATTAGAGGACCGTTGAATGTTCTCATAGATACCCGTCAGTCGTTGGATCGGGGGAAGGTGCGCAAAGTTTAACCTCTGGAGTAAGCGCCCAAGGAGAAAGGATCTGAGCCATCATATCTGGAGAAGATACCCGTCAATCGTTGGATCAGGTGAAGGCGCGCAGAGTTTAGCCTCTGGAGGAGCACAGGGAAGAAGAAAGGATCTGAGCCGTCAGATCTGGAGCGGATACCCATCAGCCGTCAGATTGGATAGATGGCACACGAGGTTTACCTTCGTGGACAGGAGGCGGAAAATCCCGACAAGGGGCGTAGCCATCAGGATAGCAGTGACTGGGAAATCGGGATTCTCGAGGACAAGAAAATCGAGACACCTCAAGTCTCGAAACGCCGAGAAAATCTGGTCCGTCCGTTAGCAGAGACACGTGGCGGAGATCAAGCGATCGTCGGCATATCGACACTCGGGAAATCGGAGTTCCTGAGGACAAGAAAGTTGGGACATCACAAGTCTCGAAACCCCGGAGAAATCGGTACCATCCATCAGAGGGGACGCGCGGAAGAAATCGACGCCATCGGGAAAAGTCCCGACAGGAAGTTGGGATCGGTGTTTGGGGTCATCGGGATATCGGGGATCCCATAGATAAGTGGTTTGGTCATTTTGGAATCACAAAACGCGATACCCCGATGAGTGGGAGCCAACTGTCAGCACATCAGAGAAGGAGGACAGTGCCATCGTGAGGGGCCAGCTATCAGCAAACCGGAGAGTCGGGATTTGGAGAATCGACAATCCCGTGGGAAAATGCATTTTGGCATTGGAAACCCCGAAACCTCGATGAGGAATATAAGCCTGAGGTCATGGGGATAGTGGTCACATTGGCCAGGGGACTAGCCAGGGGGGCTAATGCGTAAGGGGCACGTCGGGATTCGAGGGATCGCGAATCCGGAGGTCGATTGCATTTCGAATTTGGAAAGATCGAAACCCCGATGGGGGGCAAGGCTGCGGTCTTGTGAGTTAAAGGTCATGTGGACCAGGAGCTTGGCCTGGAGAGCTAACGGGGAAAAGAGCTCATCGGGAAATTAGAACCCAAAACCCCGACAGAAAGACATAAGGCTGTGGTCTTATGAGAAGTCGCCACATGGACCAGAGCCTATCCAGGAGGGGCTAAGGGCAGAAGAGAGCTCATCGGAGTTCGAGAGATCGCTGGAACAAGAGTTCTCGACATCAGAAGGGAGGAAACCCCGAACCCCGAAACTGAGTCAGGGAAAATCACGGTTAAGTGCAGAGAGCCATGGGGGATTAGAAAGGACCTGTGGATTGGGTTTTTCACAGAGATTCCATAGGGAGTCCAAGGAGCCGCTTTGACTTGTATGAGTATTTGAACGATCCTTAAGACCAGGAGGTCAGGCGCAGAGACCCTGCGGGGTATGCGTGTGCGACCTCGCCTACGTCACAGTTGTAGTACTAGTTGCAGTCACCCTTGAAGTTCTTAAAGAGTTGGTAATTATTATCGCTGCTACCAGATGGTGCCGCTACCTGCAAATGATATAAGAGGTATGTACTCACATATGTTTAAATTGTTAATCTTTAAAGGGTATTTGCAGGAAAAGGGATCTCTTGCCATATATCCAGAAGGATCTCAAGATCCAACACATTCAGAGGAATAATGCAACCCAGGTTTGAGTATTCTAATATGCATCTCTTTGTTATGACATTATTTTGATCTAGGTTTCCTGTTGAAGCTATGACCATCATACCAACCTTTGGTCAAAAATTAAAGTCAAGGTATTATATGGATTAAAGTTCAGATCATAGAGTTTATTCTCTAACCCAACTTTCTATCAAGATAGCATATTGTCTTAGTACAGAAGACAGGTTGAAGAAAGCACTCGTCATCTTGAGTGAAGGAGACTTGGAAGAAAAGCAACACACTCATTCTTGAGGACAAGGCTCTAGGTTCCAGGTTTGATTAATTAAGTTGATAAGATTCAAAGTTGCACATGACAAATTGATAACTACCCCTTTACAAGTAAACACTATAGTTGAGATAGCAGTCTTTAAAAAGTACTATACTAGGTAGCATGTGAGCATATTGAGATAAATGCTTAATGTAATCATTTGCCTGATACAACTAACATCTCCTCTAGGAGAAATCTCTTGTGTTAGTTCCGGGTTGCCATGGAGAAATGTTTGATCACAACACTATAAGAGTGTTGACCTCATTTCGTATTGTATTTCTTACTTTTGATCTTTACTTCAGACAGGTCACAAGTGATAGCTCTAAAGGAGCTACTATGATGATTATTCGTGCTATTGTTTTATCTACTATTATCAAAATGGTATTATTCTTGCTTGTTTTGTTGACCTTGTTTCAGGTCACAGGTGATAACCTTGAGGAAGCTATAGTGAAGGTTGTTGAAGGCAACATATTATATGAGAAACGAAGCAAACTATGTACATGACCATATACACTCATGTACCAAAGAAGATGAAGAAGAAGCTATCTTTTGAGATTCAGAGTATCTCATATGAAGATTGATTGTAAGGAGCAGAAGGCTCCAAAGATGACCGAACATTAGAACAAGATCTCACAGCAGAATTGTTCAAAGGTTAATGAAGCCACCTTGACAGGAAGCAAAACTCGTTTGAAGCCTGACTCAGTCTTTCATACTTAGACTTGGTATTCAACACCAAGTATACCGTGTAAGAGATGATGAAGTCCTTGTAAACTCAGAAGAAATCAAGGATAAGCCTGATCTAAGAAAGGATCAGATGAAAGACAACTTCCAGGATTGGGAGACAGATGCCATGAGAAGACTAGATCGTAACTTCAGAGACTCCTAGGAGATATGAAATCTCCTGGAAAATTCCCTTGTTTCAGTGACAAAGAAGGAAGCCAGTCAGAAAGACTAGGATATGGATTCTTCAGTGAGACTAGAAGAGAAGTCATTATTTACTTCCAAGATTGATCTAGACAGATCAAGCATGTTGAAGATGTACAAAGCCTGATGTGTGTCTAGAGGATTCTCCTAGCAAAAGGGAGAAGACTATGATGAGACATTTATTAAAGAAATAGTTCCAGTATTTATGAAGACAACCAGAACAACCATGATTCATATATAGTATGAGATGCAGGGGGGGCAATCCCCATATTTAAAATTGAGTGGCAGTTGGTGAATTACATTAGTTGGGTCATGGAGACGTGACTACAATGAAAGATAGAGTTAACTCCATGAAAGAAGAAGAGCTACCTTCAGTATCAGTTATTGAGCCACTCTTAGTTTCAGATGAAGTTGTTGTCATGATAAAATAAGAGGAGTTACTCATAGATTTCAGCAGCCACAATGAGGATGAAGCAAACATTCTCAGATTTAGAGCAAGTGCAGGTGTAGAGTCCTAGTTCCAGAAGGAACAGTTAAAGAAAGAGGAGAGGACATACTCTCAAGTAGTGAGATAGATAGTGCTTTGCAGAGAGCACATAGAGCTAGCGCATGATTGTGCAGATTGAGTTGCAGCTGAGCAAGTGTACCAGATTGGTACAATGTAATGAGAAAATTTTGACTTGAAGATTGAAGATAGAAAGACTCATGTCTTCCAGTTGTAGGAAGATGTGTACGTGTTGAAGCAAGCTCCTAGAGCTTGATATGGAAGAATTTACAGTTTCCTGAAGAGCTTGAGATTTACCAAGAGTAAATTTGATTCTAACCTTTATCTCAAGCTTATGAATGATGAGTCAGTGATGTTACTACTACATGTAGATGATGTATTCTTGACAAGATGAAGAAAATCGCATCACAGATTGCAGAAGAAGCTCGCTACAGAGTTTGATGGAAGACCTAAATGCATTATCTCTTAGGTCTTGAAGTTTAACAGAGCATAGAGAAGATCTTCCTTAACCAAGGGAAGTATGCAGTTAAAATGAAGAGGTTTGGCATGTTGAAATGTAAATCCATGTACACACCCATGGAAATGAATTTGAAGCTCCTGGTAGATACCTCGTTAGAATTGGTTGATGCTATTATGTACAGACATATTATTGGTTCAGTGATGTATTTGACGAATACCAGGCTAGATATATGTTTTGCCTTGAGTCAGTATTTGGTAGAACCCAGACGTGTTCACATTATTGCTGCAAAACATGTGATGAGGTACCTTAAGGGTACATTAGATTGTGGTCTCAATTATAATGGAGATCATGACTTCAGACTGAGTGGTTACACCGATTCAGATTGAGCTCGAAGTGCTTCTGATAAAAAGAGCACTTCAGGATGTTGTTTCAGTTTGGGGTCAACCATGACTTCATGGCATAGTAGGGAGCAATTCATCATTGCTCCGAGCACGACAGAAGTGAAATACATTGTTGCATGTCCCACCAGTTGTGAATCTGTATGGCTTCGGGTGTCGTTGACAAATCTATTTGATCTATAGATGGAAGCCACTGTGATTCTATGTGATAACCAAGTTGTATAAAGATGATGGAGAACCATGTGTTCCATGATGAGTCGAAGAAAATAGAGATCCGGTATCATTACATCCATGATATGGTGCAAAGATGAGCCATAAAGCTCCAATATGTTAGCACGGATGAACAAGTTGTTGATGTGCTGACCAAGCCTCTATCTCGTGTAAAGTTTGAGCACTTTCGAGGTAAGCTTGGTGTAGTCCGAAAGGACCTCCCTCGAAAGGGGGAGTAGTAATGTGCTACCAGCCTTGTGTTGTGATGCCAACTTCATGTTGATGATGTGTCAGCCTCGTGTTGTGATGATGTGTCAACCTTATGCTATGATGATGTGTTTCTAGCCTCGTGTTGTGATGATGTGTTGCCAGCCTCATGTTGTGATGCCAGCTTCATGTTGATGATGTTGTGTTTCCAGTCTCGTACTGTGATGTCAGCTTCGTGTCGATGATATTGTGTATCCAACTTTGTGCTATGATGTTAGCCTCATGCTGAAGACTCTCAGCCTAGTGTTGATGTTGATGATGCTCCATCCTTTGTGATGTGATATTGTTGTTGTTGATATTGTATTAGCCTTGTGTTGTTATTGATGATGATGATGTATTAGTGTTATACTAATCCATGTTGATGTAGATGATGATGATGCCACTTCAGCTTCTTGTTGAAGATGATGATAATGATGCCACTTCAGCTTCTTGTTAAAGATGATGATGATGATGATGTTATTTCATCTTTCATGTTGAAGATGATGATATTAGTTTAGCCTCATGCTAAAGAAGATGATGATGTTACTTTAGCCTCACACTAAAGATGATGATGATGTTATCTTAGCCTCATGCTGATGAGGATGATGATGCTACTCCAACTCCATGCTGTGAACGATGATGATGAGAAAAACTTCCGATGATTTATAGATATGCCAGTTAGTGTTCCAGATGTTGTTGATGTTGTTTCCCTCTCTCTCTCTTTTGATGATGTTGTAGAATACCCTTATTGTTAAGGGGGGGTGTTGAAATATTGTAACTGTAAAGAGTATTCTATTTATTATTGATGTATTATTCATTAGATCAATCCCCTTTTGTGGATTGATCATGTCGGGCATTGTAAATGACCAAATCCCCTTTTGCAGACTGGTCAAACCCTAATTGTAATATGCAAAATGAGAAGTCGACCCCCAGAATAAATTAAGGTGGTTATAACCACCTAGAAAAAGAAGTCGGCCCTGCCAGTGAAAAGACACTTCCTTTCAGCACCTGCCAGATTGTATAAATAAAGGAGGCCAACACCTCATTTGTTCACTCACTCATTCGATCATCCAGAGCGCAAGTCTGGAGTTGCAGTTGGAGAAGAAGGAAGAGAGAGAGGCATATTACTTGGGAGAGGACTTTCTGTAGTGTTTGGTTTATTGTCTTGGCATTGCATTGGCTATCTATATTAAGGAACTTTTTGCTAGGTTTTCTCCCCCATGAGGGTTTCCCAGGATAAATGATGTGTATCTTATGATTGTATTTTTCTCAGTGATCCTATCTATGCCATGGTTATCTAGTAAATTGAAAAGAAACCTAATAATAGCTTAAACTCTAACAGGCTCAAGACCAGACATAGTTAGTTTCCTTAAAAATTCAATTGGCAGAAATGACGAAAGAAGAAGTGGGAACAAGTTTGGTGTGTCAAGTGTAGGATTGAAGGCCACCATAAAAATGAATTCTCATCCTTTGAGAAATATTTGAAAATTGGAGCACCGAACCCATTACCAAGAGGAGGATATTGTGAAATTTGCAAGACTTGGGGGCACCACCCTCTGAATTGTCCAATGCTACAGAAATATCAAAGTACACCCCATAATTTATTTTGTAACTTTTGCAATTCAGTCAGGCATGACGAGAAGGACTACCGTGCATTTGATTTGATGAGAGAGTGCACTTCAGATATGTATAGAATTTAGGAGGAAAATTATGTGACAGAAGGAGGTGGTCCACAATATAATAATCAAAGAGGTTTTAATCCAGGAGGCCAAGGGGGGTTTGGCAGAGGAGATTGAGGACCAATAATATGCTATAATTGTAATCAACTAGGACACTTAGATCATGATTGTCTGAATCCTTGTACAACATGCACATATTGTAGAGCATTGGATCATGTGACAGAAGACTGTCATCAATTACTTGCAAAGTGGTAGGTGAGAGGGAATTAGAACCTGAACCCGAATCGTAACGTCCAAAATATATCAACAGAAATAGGTGACGAAGGACCCAAAATAGTAGTTGTCATGTGCGGAGGAGCTAGAACAGGGGCTTATGCGACGAATAAAGGGCAACAAATTGATCAATGGGTGAGGAAATCAATAGGACCTATGCCGAAATTTGATCCATAGCAAGAAAAAGAGACATATCAGCAAACAAGGAAGGAGATACTAGGATCATATTGGATAACATCAATGTCATATGCACCTCTGGTGATTGATATGCCTTTGGTCTATGATCGTACTATCCTAGAGAGGCCATTTGAGAAGGTAATCCCTTTGAAATAATTTCTGAAAATTTGTTTAGAATTGATGCAAGATGAAACTTCTTTGATCATTGCATGCAAGAAAGGGAACTTCCTACTGCACAGAGGGTAGTGAATCAGGTATTGCACAAAAAGAGGACAAGCAGAGAGTTCAGACTAAGTGAGAAGATTGGGGAGTATGATGTGGACAATGTCATTTTAGATTTGGGATCTGATGTAAATGTTTTACCAAAGAAAACATGGGAAATGATAGGAAAGACTAAGTTAATTTGGTCTCCTATCCAACTAAGATTACAAAACCAACACAAGATAGAACCTATTGGTTGATTGATGGGGGTACCTGTGAATATAGATGGGGTGCACAACTTAATGGATTTCGAAGTCGTCGATATTGTGGATAATAGTCAGCCATATCCAATGCTAATGGGGATTGAATGGGCCTTTGAAAATCACGAGATTATTAATTTGAAGAAAAGGGAAAGGGTTTTTGAAGTAAGGGACTTGAAGGTTACCACGCAGTTGGATCCGACATAAGGAAAGAGGTATATAGAACCAGTGAAAGGGAATGAAATTGACAACCTATATAATATGACTGCATGAATGGATGAATACGTTAATCCAACTACAGACGATATACTAAGTTGGAGAAGCATTAACTCATGTGCATCATATTTAGAGGAGGGTCTGGAACATTGGTAGAAAAGGATGCATGAAGTATCAACTAGGCGATGTGCCTGAATTACTCGATCGTTGCACTGGATTGGAACAAAATTATGTGACCCACTCAAGTACGATGGTTTGAATGATATAAGTTCATTTGTAAAGGAACTTGAGTTGTAGATACTTGAACAAAAGATATTTTTGGCATTAGATGTTGTCTTGAAAGCCACTCCATATGGATGGTGGGATTCACATAAGGAAGGAAAAGAAGACTGGTCGCAATATAAAAAAATGATGCAAGTTAGATTTGGTATCGAGGTTGAGTATATTGCACAAAAATATACAGGAGTAAGTGACCCAACAAATCATATTGCGTAGTGCATAAAGATATGGAGTTCGATATTGAAGAAGGAATGGACACATAAGTTCATACATACATTGGATATGATCCCCAAGAATTGGTACTTGGAACTAGAAATGCGCAGAGAAACCGCGAATTGAGATGAGATAACTCAAAGGTTTAAGGTAACATTTACTTTTGAACATGAATCTCCATTAATAGATGCAGCTTTGCAGGCCATTAGAAACGAGATTTTTTCAGAGGAAGGGTTGATGGATGTAGTACTTATGTATAGTGTGCATAGAACTTCTATAACAGTTCATGAATTACTGGAATGTTATAATGTGGCTCAAGAAGATCAAGACAAGGAGGATCCAAGAAATATACAAATACCTGAAACTGAGGGGAAACACACAGTAGAAGGTCCAGAGCTTGAATATGTTGCATATGCACAACCACTAAGGACACGTAAGGTAAATATTGGGACAAAAGAGAATACAAAGTTTGCACAGATAGAAGACTACTCTAATGATGAAAATGTGGAGAAAAATGTAGACTTATTGTGTGAGTATTAGGATCTATTCCCAACCACGTTTTAATAAATGAAAGGGATAGTTGGTGTGCCAGGAGAAATGAAGATCCCTTTGAAATTTGATGCTAAGCCAGTAAGACAAAGACCCTACAGGCTAAATCTGAAGTATAAAGATAAGGTAAAGGTAGAAATTGACCGAATTTTAGAAGCATGAATCATTGAACCAATAGTAGAATCAGAAAGGATAAGTCCAATGGTAGTACAAGATAAGAAAACATGAGGAATTAGAATTTGTGTAGGCCTACGAAAGCTAAATGATGCATGTCTGCATGATCCATTTCCAACACCGTTTACAGATGAAGTACTGGAGAATGTAGGGGTCAGGAGGCCTACTCTTTCACAGATGGATTCTCAAGGTATCACCAGATAAATAATGTGTAGGAAGACAGATATAAGACTAATTTTTCAACAAAATGAGGAAGCTACCAATACACAATGATGCCTTTTGGGCTGAAGAATGCACCTGCAATTTTCACGAGAGTAGTTCTCGTGGCCTTTAAAAAAATTATTAATAAGTTTATTGAAGTTTATTTAGATGATTTGACTATGTTTAGTCTCTTGAAGAATCACATAGAAGTACTAAGATTAATGTTGGATAGGTGTAGACAATGTCAGATTTCATTAAACTTGAAGAAATGTTTTTTTTGTGTGTCTTTTGGAATTTTGTTGGGCCATGTGGTATGTAAGCAGGGCTTACTAGTGGATACTACCAAGATTGCAGTGATTTTGGACTTACAACCACCGATATCAGTAAGACAGTTAAGAGAAACCATGGGCCATACAAGATACTACAAGAAGTTCATTAAGGGATATGCACATATTACAACACCCATGGAGAATTTGTTGAAGAAAGAAGCTAAATTTCAGTGGAATGAGGACTTCCAGAAAGGGTTAGACATATTGAAGAAGAAGTTAGTGATTGTGCCAATTTTGATATTTCCAGTTTGGAAGAAGGAATTTCATGTTCATGTGGATGCGTCATCCATAACTTTAGGGGCAGTACTATCTCAGCTAGGAGAAGGAGACATAGACCATCCAATTGCATTTGCAAGAAGTTGTCAACAACAGAAAAGAACTACACTATGACAGAATGAGAGGGATTGGCAAATGTATATGCACAACAGAAGTTTAGACACTATTTGTCGGGTTCTCATTTCAAGATGTATATAGACCATTATGCATTCAGACACTTAGTGAACAAGCTAGTGTTTGGAGGGAGAATTTGCATATGGTTGTTATTGTTCCAAGAGTACGAATTTCAAGTCATTGTTAAGCCAGGAAAATTAAATGCAGGACCATATCAATTATCGCTCATTCTATTAGGGGAGGATGTAAGGAACCTAGATGATAGTTTATCGGATGTGCATTTATTTGCATTTCAAATGGTGGACGACTACTTCGTAGAGATTGTGCATTTTTTAAGTACAGAACTGGCCCCATCAGAAATGAAAGTTGCACAAAAGAAAGAGTTAGTGTTTAAGGAAGTGAACTATCAACTAATTGCAGGGAACTTATATAAATTAGGTGCAGATGGGATATTAAGACGATGTGTTTTAGAGCATGAAAGGCCAATGATACTATCAAAGGTGCACAAAGGTATTGTAGGAGGACATTACGCGGGTAAAGTGACAGTGCAAAATATTTTGGGTGCAAGGCTCTGGTGGTCCATACTTCACAAGGATGCTAAGGAATATTGCCAGGCATGTGATGTTTGTCAAAGGGTTGGAACGCCATCCAGAAGGGATGAGATGCCCTTGAATCCACATGTTACACTGCAGTATTTTGACAAATGGGCAATAGACTTTGTTGGACCGATCAATCCATCAACTAGGAGATCAATAGCTAGGTATGACAGAGTATTTGACCATATGGGAAGAAGCAACATTGGTCATAAACTGCAGTGCGAAGACTGCTGCATGATTTTTGTTTGAGAAATTCGTTACAAGATTTGGCTTCCCGCACATTCTATGGAGTGATCAAGGAACACACTTTATGAATAAGATGATTGCAGCATTGACTGAGGAGTTTCAAATTCACCATCAACGAAACAAGTAAAAATTCATTTATGTTCCTCGCAAATCTGCTTGGGAACATTACAAGGTGTCCTGGAGGCTTAGGTTGTTGGAAGTAAGTAGCCATAGGTCTATGTGGAAGCCAACAGTCAAAGAGAAGGACAAAAACAATGTACTGGGCAATTCTGGGTAGACAAGGAACTGTTACAAGTATGTAACAACAATTGTAGAGGCCAGGATTAGAAGAGATTGAGGGATGTAACATGTGTGTTACAATAGTAATTTGAAGTGGCTTTTGGACAGCAAGTTTAGGGTTGCTTGAGGGTTGGACAACACTGGAGCAGCAACAAGGATAGGACATCTTTGTGACAGCCTTGAGGATAGGTTTAGGGCTGATATGACAGCCTAAACAGTCAACAAGGTCATCCATTGAGAGCAGTTGTTGGACATAGAAACCGAGGAAAGTTTTGTAAGTGTCTTGACATTTTCTTTCGTATGAGAATTGGGTCATTCTCCCTGGTATGAAAGCCCTTTGTTCTGGTTTTATGGACAAGGTTTTTGGGCATTAAATTCTCGTGTGTGATCTAATTGTTAGTTTTATCTTTTGTTGTGCTAAGGTGTTAGGCAGCTTAGTGTGTTTATGTTTACAATTCAAATTGTGTTAATTTGTGTATTCTATTGAGAACATAGACCAGACCTGAGGTGCATGTGCACCGGTCTAGGTGCACTATGAATTCTAACATGATTTACTTTTATTAATAATTACAATGTACAATTTACATAGCTTGGCCCTTGGCCATATTAATCAATACATGCTCTTCGGCCCAAATCGCATTTGCACAATTACATTATAATTGATGAGGATTAAAATTGGGGATGTTACACTTAATATGTCAACTATAAAATTATTGGATATATTTTTCTAAAAGCATTCAAATTTCTAAGAATTTTATATAGTTTTTAGAAAATTTTGGTGATTTATAGAGTAACATAATTTTATCCTATATAATTTATATAATTTGGGAAAATCATTTTTCAAAAAATGGGAATTGGCCAATCTCTTTTTATAAAAGAACATCGAAAATTAAACCATGGGCAAAATTTAGGCCCTAAAATTTTCCTTGTGTAACTCCATTAGCTAGATTTGAAGGCAATTCTTAAGACTCCAAGGATTTCCATTAGCTAGATTTGAAGGCAATTCTTAAGACTCCAAGGACTCTTCCCATCACTGTCGTCTATTAGCTAGATTTGAAGGCAATTCTTAAGACTCCAAGGATTCTTCCCATTACTGTCGTTTATGCTGATACCGCTGGATTTCTCTAGAACATATGACTAACCTTTTTTCCTTCCATTTTTTAGATGCTTTTACTCCCAAATCTGATGCTACCACACTCCTATGATTGTACCAAATTTCTGTCTTCAGAATCTGCATGAGACAGCTGCCTAACTTAGGCTCTTTTACCGCTGCAAAATCAACGTATTTTCCTTCAATTAGCAGCTCCTAAGAACAACAGGTGAGACCTAAGAACAGCAGGTGAGAGGATTTCAAATCTGGTTTCGTGTCCACTTCAAAGTAGCAATTGGAAACCCCCTGAATAGGGTTTCATAAGACACAAATAACTCCTCTAAATAATGCATCATCATCACCAAACTGCTGGAAATGATTCCTCAAAATGCCTTTGCATTTTGAGGGGTAACAACTCCCTTTTGATTATTTCTTTCCAAATTTGGATCAGCCGTGAATGATACACCATTCAAAATCTTTATGGAATTTTTATAATTGAAATGAAGATTGGCTGCCTTTACTACTACACCTCTTCCTCTGTTCTAAATCTCTATAGAGCAATCTTCTATAGAGGGTTTAATACAACAAGCTCTTACTGATTGATCTCCCAATCACCCTGCATCGACTTCATATACATAAGGAGACCAACAACACAGATGCAACCTTCTAAGACTAGATTGTTGATGCATCCTGCAGACTTGGATGACTGCACAATACCATCTTCCATACAATCTTCTCCACCAATCATACATTTCTTTCTTCCATCAATATCTGTTTCCATCCCCATCGACATCCATTCCAATGCTGGCAATGTTTGTAGTGGTGAATATTCCTGCGAGGAAAACTCAAACTGTCAAATTTGGGAAACAAGCTGTTACTTCTTGCAAGTATTTCTTTCACTCTTTTTCTAAGAACTCTATGAATTTGGTTACTTCTTCTATGGATTTTGAGTTTGGTTACTTTTCTTCCATGGATTTTGAGTTTGGTTACTTTTCTTATACAGTAGTTTAACTTCTTTCATTCTATGCTTACCTTTTAATTGCACCAATAGGCACTCTACAGCTTAAGTATGGAAGAAATGTCCATGTAACATAACACATTAAAATAATAATAAAACATTAAAATAAAAATAAAAATAATAAATTAAAAAAAAATTATGTCCACTCCATTAATTATATATATATATGTATGCTCCATATATACATATAATGGTAATTATTAATGTTTTATTATTATTTTAATGTATTACGTTACATGAACATCTCCCCCATACGAATTGTAGTGTATACACTACAATTCGTAGTGTGTGTGTATACACTACAATTCGTATGGGGGAGATGTTCATGTAACGTAATGCATTAAAATAACAATAAAACAATAAATAAAATAATAAAACAATAAATATTTATGTGGGCTCCATTATATATATATATATATAACAACCAGCATAGATTCATTTAACTCCTGATCTATCAAGAGCCGAGAGGGATCAAATCTCTCAAGGTGCATTGAGGAAAGGTTAAAGGTTTGCACCTCGAGAGATTTGATCCCTCTCGGCGCTTGATAGATCCAGATTTTAATGGATCTATGCTGGTTTATAGGAGATGCTTCAACCCTTCTTCTGTATGTCTCTACTGGATAGTACTTTTGAGTCCCATTGACCTATTTTTGGTCATTCATGGGCATTAATAAAATAGTCTTATCAACTCCTGATCTATCAAGAGCCAAGAGGGATCAAATCTCTCAAGGTGCATTGAGGAAAGGTTAAAGGTTTGCACCTCGAGAGATTTGATCCCTCTCGGTGCTTGATAGATCCAGATTTTAATGGATCTATGCTGGTTTATAGGAGATGCTTCAACCCTTCTTCTGTATGTCTCTACTGGATAGTACTTTTGAGTCCCATTGACCTATTTTTGGTCATTCATGGGCATTAATAAAATAATCTTATCTTATCTAATAAATCCATATTCTTTGGATTCTTCAGTGTCAATGGTCTTGAGATTTATTCCCATCACTCCCCCTACCATGGCTAACTTGACTGAAACTTCCACTTTTGAATTTACTGGTTTGGTCGCTGCCTTCTCCTCCCCAACCCATCCAATTGTTACTATGGAGACACAGTAATTGGTTCTGTGTAGTGAGTTGCTAGAGTGAGTTGTAGGTAAAGCCATTGTTGTAAAGGCTGCTACAACTTCTAGTTCGAAGGGAAAGAAATGCAAATTGTCCATGTAGCAACTTCTATGGCAGCTTGAAATCCTTGTGAAGTTGGATAATAAGCCAAGTACTCTTAACATGTCTAGAACACTAGTTATAGTGGACAGGGAATTGTGGATGATAGAAATTGAGGGGACAACAGATCACAAAATTGTTCGAATTTTCCAATACCTTTGAGAATACCATAAACTTAATTGATTTTGAAGTAGAAGTTTTTAGGGGTTGATTGTGAAAATGTTAGATTGAAGAAACGAGTAAAGTTAAGATTGAGATTTCCAGGTTTAAAAAAGCTGGTGTAGCCAACTGAATATGAAACTACCTCTGCATCATTAGCATCCTTGGAATGATCTGATTTCAAATCTCTATTCTGGAACCTCTAAACTATTGACAAACCTTGCCCATTTTTATTTTTTTTATAAACTCATGAGATGGATACAAAAGAAACCCAATCAAAACAGCAGTGATGCTGACAACCATAACTTTACGTGAGGCTACTAGCAACACCAAAATAAATAACAATGAAGGAGGGAGGCAAAGGAAAATAACTCCAAGAGTTCCAAATGGAACTTTGGAACTTCCTAGAAACAATTACTTGATCCATGCCTTTGTCCAATGAATAAAGATAAAATATACATACGGCAATCTAGATCCATGAATCGAAAGGTATCAAATCACATAACAATATTAGAGGTTTCTTCATAGGCTGGTAGGCAAAGGAAAATAACTCCAAGAGTTCCAAATGGAACTTTGGAACTTCCTAGAAACAATCACTTGATCCATGCCTTTCTCCAATGAATAAAGATAAATTATACATATGGCAATCTAGATCCATGAATCGAAGGGTATCAAATCACATAACAACAATAGAGGTTTCTTCATGAGCTGAGCGCCCCATGAATCATGCTATCAAAGTGTGGATCTCCATGGTTGCACTGGAAATGTGGATGCCTCCTTGCAATGTGGACCATAATCCATTTTATGCTGCTTGACTATGTTAAGGGTCTTTCATGTTATATATATTCAACAAATCATTTCATGAATCTCCATAGAACATTCTTACTTTATGGGTGCTTCTCTTCCTTAGTAGAAGTCAAATATTCATGTCCTTATACAAGGCACTCCCACATATCAAAGATAAGCATGGTGATGAGGGTAAAGCAACTTCTATAGATCTGAAATAGACAATGTCACCTACAGTATTTTGAAGAATCTGCTGCAAGCATTCTTTATGACAGATGTACTCCCTTTGCTTATCCATCATGAATTTAACCTCCACTATCTCCTGAATTATTGATGAAAACAGGCTGTAGAATTTGTAGAGTTTGATGTTGTCACAAGAGCTCAAGCCACTTCCCAGAATGACCTTCAGAGTTGTCCTTTTGATGTGCTGGTAAAGTAAGGGGTACTGTAAGTCTCTCTGTTATGCTACAGGTCTGAACCTTAGTAATTACAACCAGGAAATATGATGACAGACAACTCATATGCTAAATTCTCAAGGCTGATAGTTGTATTCCTGCTTATACCGTGATCTGAAATTTTTCTACTTGCAATTAGCATGACTGAAAGTCTACTCTGCTTCGAGGTGAAGATTGCACATTCTCCTTTCCTAAAGGCACCATATGCACTGTAAATCTAGACATGCCTTCTGAGGTGGTTGAGAGTCAAAACCTGCATCCAATTCTGGCATATGTGAATCCTTATTTGCAGGTCATACTAGCATAATAGCATTCCATTATGAAGTCATCAAAAAGATCTGAAGAGGAGTGCCTTCTTTTAAGTTAGTTCTGGAAATGGAGCTACAACTAGACAGAACCATAGATAAAACCACTTTTCTGTAGATAAAACCATGTCTCTTCCCTTTCTAATGTGCTGCCACTCTGATGTGAATACCACAAAATTCCTGATCTGGGTCTGTTGCTAAGGACAACATGATGCTGCTAACATAAAATCTTCAAAACACTAAGTTGACCCTCTTCTACAAAACATGAATTGGACTTCAGATTGAAGGGAGAATGAAAGATCTGTTCACCTGGAAGTTCATATTCTTCAACAGGCTCGTATATCCACCATTATTCCAATACAAAGCAGCCACCAACAGCACCATCCTTTTTTTAACAAACTGAATTCTAACCTTTCACTAAATCTTCACAGAAAAGATATGCTGAAAGTGGCTCAGGTTTGAGCTTGTATGATGCATCCTTAGGGTTAAAGGCAAGGGCCCTACTGCTGGTCAAGTACAGTGCCTTCAATACCCTTCTAAATCTGCAATAATAAGTTCTCTTATTGTGCTGAAACGAACAAATTTTTGCCTTATCCTTGAATTTCATAGACCCTTTATGATGCTGATCTGACACTTCAGCTGCAACAGCTCTTCAAAGAAGCATGATCAAGTGCTGGCTCCACATCTATGCATGCTCCTAAAAATGCCCTTCTCAAACCCCCATATGGATCATGCATTTTGAGGGCAACACCTACCACAAGCATCACTTTGGATTCTCAACTTCTCCTGCCAATGTGCTTATGCAGTTCCAATAATTCAGATTCCAGAATATTCAGATAAATATTCCAGTCAATATTTTTTATATCGGTCTCTAGCCATCTTGAGGATCAATTGGATTTTTAAATCATAATCTGCAAATCTGTGGTATCTGAATTTCTCTTTCTGGGGATTTCATTTACTTTTTTTGAACTCATATGGTATCTGAATTTACTTTTTTTAGATATCTAGTTTTGTTCAAGAACTCTGCTATGGTACAGATATAGAGAGAAAATGTGTGTAGCAATTTTATTGCTTTTGGTAGAGTGCAGAATGAGAATTCTATTTCTTTATCATCTGACTTTGGTTTCCTTCTGTCAGTCCAACATTAAAGACTGTTTATATTGTTCTATAATGTTCCAGAACAAGAAATAGGTTCTCTTGCACTAAAGGGGTGTATATACTGAAAAGATGGGTATAATCATTTTAAATTATATTTTCTTTGCATTGCAACTAAATGAAAAGAGGAAAACTAAACTTTTGTCTCTAGTTCAATATCCTTAAAGTGTTTTTGTTCTTTAAGATAGTTAGTAAACTGCATCTCTTGAGTAACCAGCCCTGCAAGATCGAGTCTTCCAGCACTTTTGTATGCATCTATTACCGCTCTATAAGTAGATTCATTTGGCTGAAAACCCTCGTATTTCATTTTGTTAAACATCCTTTTTACACCTTCTATCAAGCCTGCCTTTCCATAGCTAATGATCATACTCGTGTAGGTAGCAACATCTGGTTCAAGCCCCTTGGTTTTCATGCTCATAAACATCTTTAGAGCCTCATCAATCCTGTCTGCACTTCCAAAAGCATAAATGGCAGCATTGTAGGCAGACACATCAAGCTCCAAACCAATCTCTTTTAATTGTTCACAGGCCTCCAAAGCCTCCTCATGCATTCCCGCCATGGAATAGAGAGTCACTATCAATGCTTGCATACTGTGGGGGATTCCACTCTCCCGTGCAATCTCAAGCTGATTCACTGCCTCCATTGGAAGGCCTCCTTTCTTCAAAATTGTACCCAATGTTTTGTATGTGACGTCATCAGGTGAAACCTTTGCTTTTAACATTTGCTGAAAAATTTCAGTAGCTTCCCTCAATCTTCCATCTGCTGCATACAGTCCAAGGACATTATTAAAAGAGAGCTGATCTGTGAGAAGCCCCAATTCCTGCATCTCTTTTGCAATCTCAATGGCTTGGCTAAATCTGCCAATTCTTTTGTATAGACACACCATCATGGCATAAGAAAATTCATTAGCCTGGCCCACTTGCTTTAAGTCATTAAAAATTGACTCTGCCTCACTGACCATACCAGCATCGCTGTAAAAATCAATCATACAATTTGTTGCAAAGACATCTGGACCATCTCCCAATTTCTTCATCTTTTCATATGTTTCCTGGGCCTCTCTCAAATGGCCAATCTTTCGATATACCTTAATTAAAGAGCTGTATACTGTGCAGTTTGCTACAAAGCCACGGTCTTGCATTATTTGAAAGTAATGAACAGCTCCCTCCACATTTCCGACTTGCGCAAATGCATTTATCAGTGCACCATAAACAACTTCATCTGCCTCAATGCCCATCTTCAGCATCTCATTATAAATCACCTCTGCCTCCATGGCTCTGCCTAGGCTGCTATTCACAGAGATAACAGCACAAAATGTTACACAACTGGGCACAAACCCTGCCTCCTGCATTTTAATCATAAAGGATTTTGCATCATCTGGTAATTTTGCAGCAGCAAACATCTGAATGAGAGAATTATAAGTGCATTCATCAGGTGAAACTCCTTCATTATCCATGCTCTCAAACAATTTCCTAGCCTTGTCATAAAGTTTTGCAATTCCATACGCCTTAATCATCACATTGTAGTACAACACACTGTCCTCGGCTCCTCTTTCTCTTTCACAACTATAGCCGAACACCTTCTCAGCTTCCAACCAATACCCTAGCTCTCCATATGCATCGATAATGGCAGCATAGCTCTTGGAGCTGATTCCTCCAAGAAGCCGAAATCTTTCAAACCAAACCCATGCTTTCATCAGCAACCCCATCTCTATGCACGTTCTGATGATAACAGGCCTTGAGAAGTCATCCACACGAACCCCCAATTCATCCATCTCCTGGACCAGGGATTCAGCTTCTCTAATCATGTGTTTCCCACAAAGAAAATGCAACAGAGTTCTATAAGTCACAGTATTAGGCTGAACTCCAGTTTTTTTCATTCTGGTGAAATAAGTTAATGCCATGTCTATATTGTTATTCTCGGCATTCAATGCTATAAGAGTATTGTAAGTCATAACGTTTGGCTGACACCCCGTTTCCTCCATTTTATTCATGAGAACCTCTGCTTCTCCTAGATGACCATGTGAACCACAAATATGAATCAAGGTATTAAAAGTTACAGTGTCAGGAAAAATACCTGATTTGAGCATTTCCAAGAAGGCATTTGAACATTCGCCGAGGCGGCCTGCCTTGCCATACATATCAATCAAAGTATTATATGTGAAAGCCCGCTGTGGCCTATGAGTTTGGGACCACTTTCTGTAAAATTCCTCCGCCTGCTCAAACTCTCTAGCTTTCTTGTAGATATGAACGACAGTATTCATGGTGACCTCATCTGGTTGGAGCCCTTGCTGTTCCATGTGTTGAAGACATTGCAGAGCCTCTGACTTGCGGCCAGCCCTTCCATAAACATCTATTAGGGTACCATACGTGTTATTTGTGGGCAGCAGTTCCTCCTGTTTGTTCATTTGGGTCCAACAATCCTCAAGTTCATCCCATTTTTTAGCCCTGCCAAGAATTCTGAGGATGACATTGTAATGAATGACATTTGGTTTATAGTCTTCCTGCATGTGAAACCACTTGAAGAGGGCAAGGGCTTTTTCCCAAGTGGGTTGTTCTATTAGGATTATTGTCTGCTCTTTGGGGCTTATGTTGTGCTTCCAGGGCTTTAAGGCGTCCTCTATATTATCGCTATCACTGTTTTGTAGAGCTTGCAAAATCCATGGGATGCAGCTGCCTCCTCTATATTTCCTTCTTCTTGTTGTTACTCTGTTTCTGCTATTATTGTTATTAGCAGCAGCAGCAACATAATCATGATTTGGTTGGGCGTGGGTATGATGAGGTGCCTTAAAATCCTCCTGTGAACTAACCCTGGAGATTTGAATTGAGCAAATGGGTCGGGGTCCAAGGAGATTGAATCCAGGGGGCATCATGGGAACAGGAATATATGGGAATTTGGATTTTGTCCCAACAGACAAGGGCCTGGCGTCTCTCCTGCCTGAGAGGTCCAAGTCAAATGCGGGCAATGAGTTCATAATGGATTGATAAAAAAAAACTAATGATCGATCTATGTATGTACGACTGAACCCTTTACGGTGAGGGCGAATGCAGTAACAACTGTTCAGCGGCGCTTTCCCTTTACTATGAAATCAGCTTCAAGCAACCAAATTTTATAAATCAGCCACTCAGTTTCGATGGATATTGCATGAGAGAATTTGAGCAAATTCATTTACTGCATCAAAACTCGATTTTATTCCTCGGGCTGAGTCCTATACATAGCATGGTTTTGTCTTCAATGTTTAAAAGCCTTTTTCATGTGCGCGAGTTTCTTTATTCCTCGGGCTGAGTCTTATATATAGCATGGTTTTGTCTTCAATGTTTAAAAGCTTTTTTCATGTGCGCGAGTTTCCAGGGAATTTGAAGGAGATTTTGGTCTATGTTAGATTTTATATTATAATAAATTTTTATAGATAATATTTATATTGGAGAGAACATTCATGGAGGATGGTTGGGTTGGGGTTTAGGTGTTAAGGTGTTGATGGAGTTGGATGAGGTGGAATTTTGGTGATATCCTTTCGAAGGTCAAGAGATTTGGGTATTCGACCTAGTTAAAGATGTAGTAATGGTGTTGTCGCATGAGGAGGGTTTTCTCAGTACTTTGGGGTCCATATTTTAGACACCTTAGTCTTTGGGTCTCTCCACACATTGGGATTGGGTTTTGATGGGACTGGTGTTAGGCGGTGGAATTTATGTTGGAGTTAGGTCATTTGAGGAGGTGATGTTTCATTTGGATAATCTATTGGTGGAGGTAGTGGGGTAGGTGGGTCGTTAGAAGATCTTAAAGGCCCCATGTAGTCGGTCAACCAACTTAAGTGTGTCGTCATCTTTGGAGTGGGTAAGTAATCCATGTAGTTCTTCTACTTGCATTTCATCATTTGGAAGTTTTGTTGTTTCATTTGGAGTAGGATATGCAAGTGGATCGATGTTTCTTGGTGGTGGTTCGGTGATTTCGCCATAGGTGCCTCGAGTGACAAGCGCTTGTTATCAATGGGGTGGGGGTGAGCTTACCTCTGGTTGATGCCTTATGTACTCAAAACTAAACTCAATTTCCGCAATCGATGGTAGTGACCCCTAGGGCCTTTGCTCTGTAGGAGGTTGTTTATGGAGACCACGTTCGGGTGTGTGAAGGGGGGGATTTCTCCTTTTTCTTAGGAGGTATTCCATCGATGGTATCTCAAGGTGTTTTCCCTAGGGTTAGTAGGCCTGAAGGCATTGAAGACTAGGTGTGTGGGAATTATGTTGCATGAGTTGGCAAAGGAAAGCCTAAAAAACACAAAAAGTTTGTAAAGCTTAGGGGTGCTCCAGTTGAGTTGGTTTTAGGAGAGGATTTAAAGATGAATGAAGTGGGTAGGGATGTCATCTATAGTGATGGTAGGTAGATTTTTAATGGGGGGAGTTACTCTCAAGGAATGGGTGAAGGCATCTTGGGAGCCTCTAGTTGCTTACCTGCCTAAATTTTACATCCTTACTCGCAGGTAGATGGGGTTTGTATTCAAGTCAAAGGAAGACTCTTTGAAAACATTAGATTATGTATATAAATGGGGATCAACAATGTTGTGTTTGAAGAGGTGCACACCCTTATTTGATGCCATAACAAAAAAGTTGGTGTGATACCCATTTGGGTGAAACTACCTAGCTTACCACCTGAGTTTTGGTCTATCGATGTTTTTAGAGCCATTGGAAACAAGTTAGGGTTCTTCTATGAAGTTGATATTGTATTTTATCAATTCGGGTGTAATGATGATGGCTAAAACACTAGTGGGCATTGAAATTCGAGAAGTCATGGCATAAAAAATGACTCTTCAAAAGGGTAATGAACTCTTCACTCAAAGCTTGGACTATAATGGGGTCCCATTCAAATGTAATCGATGCCACGTCTATGGGCATGTGGTAAAGTATATGCTTGTTATCCTTCCATCCAGGGATGTGGCCAAAGAAGGGTGACAAAGAGGAGAAGGAGGAGGCACAGAAGACTCGTCTAAAAGATATGTCGTCGGTTTAGAAGCCAATGATTAATTTGTTAGATGGGGACTTGAAGGATAATGAGGTGGAGGAAAATGCAATAAATAATGAATGTGAGAAATAATTGCCAACAATATGTGTCCAATCGTAACTTGATGATATGATAAAGCAGGCAGATTCAGTGGATGGTAATACAAAAATCTCGGGGTCAAACTTAGAATTTCAAGGTGTGTATATTAATGTTCTCACTCATTTACGCAATTTTCCTCCAAGATTGAATTCATTGGGAATGCATTGTGCATTCGTGTTTATGAGTGTTAATGGCTCTTTTGGTTGTGGGGGATTTTGTGAGGACCCTAGGGAAAGGAAGGGAAGCCTATCTTCTATTGTATTTTATAAGAGTTTGGGTTTTGTTATAGCGCAAGTTGTAGGTTGGGAAAATCCCGACCCAATCACAAAGCAAGTGCTACAACTTGGGAATCCTACACCCAATGTCACCTCGATGTAGGTCCCACACTTCAAGGGTGACTAGGTCACTCTAGGGAGGCGATCTCGGTGACCCTAGGGGGAATGAGATGGAGACGAATAGAGATGGAAGTGGAGCCCCTAGAGGTCAAGTCTAAGTGGAGTGAAAGGTGTGGAATTGAAGTCTTGGGAAGGTCCAAGGGTTGCCAAGTATGTTGGGTAACCTATGAATGGTGAAATACCTGTCCGAGACACAAGACAAACCACTTTGCAATGATGTATGTTAGTTGGATCATCAAGTTAATCTTTTTGTCCCTGATTTGCAGCAATAGATAACAATATATCAACAATAATATTAATCTGGGATCTTTTCATCGTGACTTATAAGAATTGCATTAAATGAGCATAAATTAAGTACACCATTAAAGAATGGAAAACTCAAAAATGAAGAGACATAAGCATCAGATATGAACAAAAAAACTTGATAACGGAGTTCGTCCCTGGTGGACTACGTCTCCGGGTCCTGCTCTCAAATGGTTAGGCTCTTTCATTAACTCAGCAAAAGAATTTGGCAAAATACATAAGTATACCTCATTCTGAAATCAAGCTGTAGAAATAATGCTCAGATCATAAAACAGACAACACCACTGAATTTGTGACATCGAATTACCCAAAAATGATTGTCTCCATGCCTCTATCTGACTCTCACACTCCCAAGCCCAAGAAGAATTTTGTCTCGATTTTCGTTCCCTCTGCACCCTGCAATGATGACTATACCATGCATTGAAAAGCATGCTCGAAAGGTCGTATGCTCCACGCACCTCCTCCTCTGTGGCTGGGAGGATTCACGTTTTAATAATAAAACTGGGCGATATAAACCATGTGGTACCCGTGGCCTAATGGTTAGGGGCGGAAGTGTTAAGGTGTAGACTATGGCGGAGGTCCCGGGGTCAAGCCCCACATACCCTCCTTTTGGTTTGGTATTGTTATATTGGATATATATGTGTTGTTCCCGCTCCGCTATTATGGCGGTGACTCTAAAACCTTACCAACAATATGAAACCGTGGCTATAGTTGGCGTGGTTTGCCAGATTTGGCGGACCCACCAACTATTTTGTTTCAAAATTCATTCACGGGTTGTCCTTATGCATTTCCCGCCTACCACGTGGCAACCCCTAATTGGGCCACGTGGCAGCCTCTCATTGGGCCACGCTACCCTCTGCCAAGTCAGCATGCCACTTCAGTGCGCTACGTCAGCATGCCATGTCATTCGTACGGTCTTCCACGTGGCACGATCCGATTGGTCCATGGATCGATCCAAAATGCCAAAAACCAGGTGACACATGGCAACCTCTGGTGTTTCCACATCAGCATGCCACATGTCACTTCCCTGCTCCTTCCACATGTTTTGTATAGACGCTGATGTCATCCGTACGGATGCTGGCGTCAACAGTACAGATGTTGACTCATCCCCTGTTGACTAGGCTAGGTTGACCAAACTTTGAACGTGAATATCTTTCAATCTGTAACTTTGTTTGACGATCCATTTGCGTCGTTAGAAATCTTGCGACACGCTCTTCGCGATCATGCCATTTTCACTGAGTTTTGGGAACTTTGAATTTTTTCCCTTTCTCTGTCTGCTGGAGCCATTCTGAGCATTCTGAGTTGCCTCTATGAGTTCTGATTTGTTCTTATCTTTCTCTGGATCCTTTTTGGATCACACCTTCCCACTGAGAGCTTTTTGGACCACCAAAAGCTTTCATCAATCAGCAGGTAAGTGAGGGAAGAATCCCCTCACTTTGCCCTTCTCGATCCACTTTGCTTTGCTTGGATGTGTGCCTTTTAAGCCTACTCAAAGATAATCAATATTACCCCTGCGTGAAGTCCTCATCCTCCTGTCCAGGATGATATCTTCTTGTAACTCATCCAAATACTCAGGTGCAAACTCATCAACTGAAGGCATTGAAACTTCCTCATCCTGATCCATGATCATGGGAGGCTCAAAAAGTTTCAAGTTCTCAACGTTCACAACTGAGTAAATCTGCATGTAAGGTGGAAGATCCAGACGAAAAGCGTTGGTACCACTTTTCTCCAAGATAATGAAGGGTCCATAATGAATGGGCTTAAGTTTCTTGCCTTTACCCTTCAATCTCTCCTTGTTGATGTGAAGCCATACCCGGTCTCCAACCTAGAACTGATGATCAACCATGTGCTTTTCATGCCGAGCTTTATATTGTGCTTGAATTTTCTCCAATTGTTCCCTGACGGCTTGGTTTATTTGTTGGATCCTCTAGATGAACTTGCAGGATTTGTCCTCTGTTATTTATTCATTCACATCGGTATCTCTCCCATACATCGACTCCAAAGGAACCTTTGGTAGGTACCCAAAACATGTCTCAAAAGGTGAACTTTGAGTGGACGAATGTAAAGCTCAGTTGTACACATGATGTACATAGGGTATATGTTCATCCCATAACTTGGGATGTTTGATGCAGTAGCCTCGAAGAAAAAGTACCATTGTTCGGTTTGCCACCTTTGTCTGTCTATCAGTCTGTGGATGGAAAGAAGTGCTCATCTTCAATTTGGTGTCCATCATCCTCCACAAGCTAGTCCAAAAGTCCCCAAGAAATCGAGTATCTCGATCCGAGACAATGGATGTGGGTAATCCAAAGTGAACCCAAACATACTGAAAGAAGAGATTAGTAGTCTGCTCAACAGTGATATGTTTTTTGCATGGCATCAAGATACACATCTTGTTGAACCTATCCACTACAACATACAAATAATCATGACCCCCTTTGGTCATTAGTAAACCCCCTACAAAATCCATGGAGATACTTTCCCATGGATGGGATGGAACAGGAAGTGGTGATTATAACCCCAGTTTTCTATTAGTGGGCTTACAAGTAGAACACATCACACACCCCTTTACATATTTAGTTACAATTTCTTTCATTTGAGGCTAGTAACAAAACCTCTGCAAATGAGCCATAGTTTTTCCTACCCCAAAATACCCAGACACAACAGAAGTGTGAGCTTCTCATATTACATGGACTCGTTCACTTGTAGGAATACATAGTTTTCCAAGATGATAGAGTAGTTTTCCCTGCAGACAATAGTTCTCTACCTGTGCACCAAGGGTTAGCTTCTCATATACTTCTTTAAAATCCTCATCGATGGCATATTGTTCTACATAGTTATCATGAGATAAAGAAGTATTCTTCAAAATATTAGAAGCAGTAATAGGAGGTCTAGAAATAATATCAGCTACCTTGTTACTTGTACCCTTTTTGTACTTGATTACCAAATGAAATTGTTGTAGAAAACCCATCCATCTGTAGTGTCTAGATTGTTGCAATTTGGTCTGTGCTTGAAGATACTATAAGGGTTGGTGATCTGTATGTATGATTGTTTCCTTCCCTAACAAGTAGTGCTTCCATTTCTTTACGCTTTGGACTAATGCATACAACTCTTTATCATATGTAGGATAGTTAACAACAACTTGGTTAAAAGTTTCAGAGTGGTAACAAATAGGCTTACAATATTGCATCAATAATGCACCCATGGCGTATCCGCTGGCATCTGTCTCGATCTCAAAAGGCTATTGAAGATTTGACAGTGCTAATACTGGTGCAGTATTGATCTTCTCCTTCAAAATGTTGAAAGCTTTTTGTTTCTTTCCTTCCCACTAAAAAGTGTTCTTCACACTGGTTAAGGCATGCAAAGGAGCTGCTATAAAGGAGAAGTTGGGAATGAATCTCCTCCAATATCGGACTGCACCTAAGAAGCTTCGGACTTCGGTTACACTTTTTGGCTCATGCCACTTTACAATTACATCAATTTTGGAAGGATCAATTTTCAATTGTCCTCCTCCTACAATATGACCTAAGTACACAAGTGCAGTCTTGCCAAATTCACATTCAGACAATTTTACATACAATTTTTCCTTTTGCAAAGTATCCAATACTTTCTTTGCATGCCTCACATGTTCATCCCAAGTCCCGCTAAAAACAAGAATGTCGTCTAAATATACAATCCCAAAGTCATCTAGGAAAGGCCTGAATACATCATTCATCACACGCATGAAAGTTGTTGGAGCATTACAAATCCCAAACGGCATAACTAACCACTCAAACAATCCATGTTTGGTTTTAAAGGCAGTTTTTCATGCATCATGTTTTGCGACCCTGATTTGATGATATCCATTGCGCAAATCCAACTTAGTGAAATAAACAACATTCTTCAATTGATCAAGTAAATCATCTATACGAGGAAGAGGGTATCGATTTTTCACCGTGATTTTATTTAAGGCCTGGTAATTGACACACATTCACCATGTGCCATCCTTCTTTGGCACCATCACGATCAGAGAACCACAAGGAGATGAATTGGGCTTGATGACCCCTTGATCCAATAATCCCTGTACCTACTTCTTGATCTCTGTCATCTCCACAACTGACATCCTGTATATGCCCACATTAGGAAGATGAAAATCTTGATGAAGATGTATCTCATGTTGGATTTACCTCTTAGGAGGTAATCCATCTGGTTCCTAAAAAATATCATCATACTTAGAAACAATATAAATTAATTCCTTTTTATGAGATGGATCACACCCTTGGAAAGCATCGGATATCCCGACATCTTTCTCTCTGACGACCATGAGTACAGATCTCTTATTAGTGTTTATGAGTCTTTTCATTTGACCTGCACTAACAAGTGTTGTATTTACCCTCATGCTATGAGCTCTAACAATATATTCCACTCCCACTTTAGTAAAGTGGTATTTGTTCTCATGACGAAAGAAAACTTCTTTTCTATCATAAAGATAAGGACTTTCCAACACTATGCCACATATATAAAGTGGTACAACATCCAAATCCACTTCATCAATCAACTTTGAAGCAATAACAAATTTGATCCTACATTGTTTGGTGACATTAAGTTTTTCTTTATCACATACCCAACCAAGAGGATAAGGCTTTGGATGTGGTTTCATTTCAAGACCCATCTTCTTAACAAATGCTTCAGATATTTAGTTTACTTGGGAACCCNCAAATTTGATCCTACATTGTTTGGTGACATTAAGTTTTTCTTTATCACATACCCAACCAAGAGGATAAGGCTTTGGATGTGGTTTCATTTCAAGACCCATCTTCTTAACAAATGCTTCAGATATTTAGTTTACTTGGGAACCCGGATCAAATAATGTATCTATCTTAGTATGTTTAGATACAACTCTTATATGAAATAACTCATTCCTCTTTCGTTCATCAACATGAGATTCATTATTGGAACTTGAACTTGCATGAAGAGAATCTTTACCTTGTACTCCAACCGCTGTGATCTTTCCTTCATCTTTTGAATCAAAACCAAGATCTTGTTGCACTGTAGCAACGGTCTTTGTCTTCCCCTTTCCACTGAACTGTTTTGGTTTCTTTTCTGGATGCAATTTCCAACAGTGTTCTTCATCATGACCGCTCTTCTTGCAACGAGTGCAAGATGGTTTTCCTCCTTCTCTCATCACTGTAGCAGTCTTATTGTCCTTCCTTTTAAACTTCTTAAAAGTATTATGTGGGAGATTGGAAGGTTTATTTGTGAGATCTTCTTGAACATGTTTCCCCATGTTCTCAAGGTGAGTGGCTTGCACACAAACTTTGTCAAGACTAGTGGGGTTAAACAAGAGCAAAGTATGACGAATATAACTGTGAAGTGCGCCAATATACTTCATGAAAGTTTCATAAGAATCCAAAGGAATGTTCAATGTAAGAACTTTCTTCCTAAATTCTTCTGTGAAACTTTGTACAGTTTGACCTTTACTTTGCCTTAAAGTTTGCCATTCCATCATTTCTTTATGTAAATACCCTAATGGATAAAATTGCTTCCTTATCACTGATTTAAATTCCGACCATGAGGAAAGAAGATTACCACACTTACTTCTGTCCTGAAGCTTGCTCTCCCACCATACAAGAGTGGTGCCTTCCAATCAAAGAGAAGCCAGTTGTACTTTAATTTCCTCTTCATCAATATGTTGGACACGACAATACACTTCAACCTGTCGGATCCAATTATCTATCTTTTCAGGATTAGCATCTCCATTAAACATAGGTAAAGAAAATTTTACATCAAGATTTAATCATGGTTTCTTAAAAGAGGCTTTATAGCTAGAATGATGAGAATGTTGAGAATGCTCAGACGAAGAAGAACTAGAACTCGAAGGTGAAGACGGAGGCTCAAAAAGATCTCCTCCAGCCCCTTGGTTTACCAAAGCATCATTATTTGCATGTGCTTCCTTTTTCTTCCCTTTATTCTGCATCGTCTTCTCGTAATCTCCATACATTCGTTCAACCATTTCTGACATGCGATAAAAGACCATGTGAAAGTTTTTCACCTGTTCATCACGCTTGTCCTCTTCTGCCATTTTATTCCTTCGGGGTGCACGACCAACTTTAGGATTGAAAGTCTTAAGAGTTCCTTCACCCTACTTATGCTTGGCCCTAGTAAACATTCACACTCAACAATTCAAGTCAAAGACGACTGCTCTGATACCAACATGATCTAGGATCTTTTCATCGTGACTTATAAAGAATTGCATTAAATGAGAGTAAATTAAAGTACACCATTAAAGAAGGGAAAACTAAAAAATGAAGAGACATAAGCATCATATCTGGAAAAAAAAAACTTGATAATGGAGTTCATCCCTGTTGGACTATGTCTCCGAGTCCTGCTCTCAAATGGGTAGGCTCTTTCATTAACTCAACAAAATAATTTGGCAAAATACATAAGTATACCTCATTCTGAAATCAAGCTGCAAAAATAATGCTCAGATCAGAAAACAGACAACACCAATGAATTTGTGGCGTCAAATTACCCAAAAAATAAATGTCTCCACACCTTGATCCGACTCTGGCACTCCCAGGCCCAAGAAGAATTCTGTCTCGATTTTTGTGCCCTCTGCAACCTGCAATGATGACTGTACCATGCATTGAAAAGTGTGCCCGAAAGGTTGTACGGTTTGCACACTTCCTCTGTGGCTGGGCGGATTCACGTTTTAATAATAAAATTGGGCAATATAAACCATGGGGTACCCACGGCCTAGTGGTTAGGGGCGGAAGTGTTAAGGTGTAGACTATGGTCAAGGTTCTGGGGTCAAGCCCCCCGAACCCTCCTTTTGGTTTGGTATTTTTATATTGGATATATATGTGTTGTTCTCACTCCTCTATTTTGGCAGTGACTCTAGAACCTTACCAACAATATGAAACCGTGGCTATAGTTGGCATGGTCCGCCAGATTTGGCAGACCTGCCAATTATTTTGTTTCAAAATTCGTTCACGAGTTGTCCTTGTGCATTTCCTGCCTGCCACATGGAAACCCCTGATTGGGCCACGTGGAGGCCTCTCATTGGGCCATGCCACCCCCTGCCAAGTTAGCACGCCACATTAGTGCACTACGTCATCATGCCACGTCATCTGTATAGACTGTACGGATTGCCATGTGGCATGATCCGATTGGTCCAGGGATTGGTCCAAAACGCCAAAAACCAGGGGACACGTGGAAGCCTCTGGTGCTGCCACATCATCATGTTGATGTCAGCATGCCATGTGTCACTTCCCTGCCCCTGCCATGTGTGTTGTATAGACGGTGACGTCAGTAGTACGGATGTTGACTCATCTAGTGTTGACTAGGCTAGGTTGACCAAACTTTGACCGCGAATATATTTCAATCCGTAACTCTGTTTGACGAGTTGTTTGTGTCGTTAGAAAGCTTGCGACATGCTCTTTGTGATCGTGCCATTTTCATCGAGTTTTGGGAACTTTGATGTTTTTCCCTTTCTCTGTCTGTTGGAGCCATTCTGAGCATTCTGAGTTGCCTCTGTGAGTTTTGAGTTGTTCTTAGCCTTCTCTGGATCCTTTTTGGATCAAATATGGTACTATAAGCTGCTCAATAAATGCTAGAGATCAAGTAGAAAATACAAGAGAAAGAATAGTTAATGACTAGCTAAACTCAAGAAGCAAAACCAATTGTCTAGTATAAAAATATAAGGTTGTTGTAAACACTTGTCTGCAGAAAATTATATCAGCATTATGGCTGTAACATTCAATGCATTACAACTAGAAAATAAGCCACTGAAAACCCCTCAAACTTTGTCAAAAAGTGTGCTAGACTAAGAAGAATAAGTGTGCAAACTTTGAGCAAAATCCAATGGTTGACAAGAGAGTTATTCAAGCAAATGAGTGAGGGTTTCTGCAACCCTAATGGATGAGGATGTAATTTTATAACAACAACAAGAATACAATCCACTTTGCAAGAAGTAAAAATGACCAAAAATCATGTTTCCCAATGCAATATTTTATTTCTCCAATGCAATAATAAATTACTAGTGCTCTTAATTATTGGGTTAATGGGGTCATGCAAATAAAGATCTAAAGAAGCTACCTCCTTGGGGGTGTAAACCCTCTTACTTCCCAAGGCAAGTTTCTCTAGCTAGGGTTTAAGCTAAGAGGGTGTATTCCCTTATACTTCTCTTAGCAAGCCTTTGTTTAACCAATAACATGAAGCATAAAATGATGAAGACTATGGTGGGGTTGTATGCCCTTATACTTCCCACCTCGCTCCTAGCACAATAACCTTGACTTGAAACAAAGGATAGCATGAAAATAAAAACCATACCAATTCAAGGAAAAATGTTAAGATAATCCACCACAATAGCAAGAGATAAGCCTTCCAAGGCTAGCGCATCACTTCCATCAACCATAACATCAAGAGATAACTGTAAACATGAGCCAAGAAAGACAATTTTTCCAAAGGTAGCAAAAAATTCAGACCAATACTTCTCACAACAAGGGAGAGTTATGATAAAGTGAGATTTTATGATCTCTTATTTATACAAAATGTCACCAAGGTGACTTGTCCATAAATTAAGGGGTAAACCACAAGACTAGGGGTCAACAACCCTAATCTTGCCCCCTTTAACAAAGTAATATTAAACAATTCATTTAAAGTTTCACTTTTGCACAAATAAACCCTAATTTTACATGGACGTCTCCCCTTTAGGGGACATTTTTCCACTTGGAAGAAGTCGTTGGTGTTGGAGAAGCATGGGTAGGCCTCTAAAGGCCACATGTTAAGCATATAGACAATCTCTCCATGGTGAAGACCTCCTTCTCCTAAAAAACGTCCATGTTTCAATGAGTGGCTCCTCACCACCAAGCCCTGACTCCCCTAGGTGACGTCATGCCTCTAGGAGTGACGTTTTGCCTTTCCTAGGCAAAACATTTGGCATGTGGGGGCTAGACTATGTCATCCAAGTCATCCTCAAGGCCTTCCAAGTCTGATCTTTCTCATCATGTAGTCCCTTGGCATCCAACCTATGGGCTTGTAGCCCCATGGAAAAATTCTCCACTAACTAGGTCCTGCAAAGACAAATGAGCACCCCCTCCAAGGATCTCAAGTCATAACATCATGATAAGTGAATCCAATCAATAGATGAGCCACCTAAGTATGTGCATCAAAGATCACTATATCAAACAATTAATTACTCAAAGACACTATGAGACTTGTCAAGCTTGAATATGGGAGGGTTGACGAGGTGTCCTATTGGGTAGATCTTTCCCTAGGTCAAGGAGAGTTTCCAAGAGATCCATCTCTAAGCCATGTAAAGTGGATGAAGTGGTTGGGGTCAAGACTCAATGGGCATAGGGCTCATGACATACAAGGGGTCATAGTGTCTCATTCAGGGGTGCCTTTCTAGAGGGTGTGTGGTAACTTCGTCCACAATGCACTTTTTCCAAGCCCATTAATTTCCATTCTTTTATTCTTTCATAATTTTAAGGAAAGACTGAAAGTCACTGCCCTGGCATAGTGACCGGACAATGGCAATGTCACCCACAAACACCTAGTGGAAATGAGAAGGATAGCTCGTGACGAGACCCCCTTTCTCTCAGCCATGCAACTGAGAGGCATTACCCTGGTTTGGTGACCAGATGATGGCAATGTCATACCACTATATATTCATGGACATGATAGGTCACCTCATGATGAGACATCCTATCCTTCAACTAACCTTTTAAGCATTCTTTGTTATATTGTGGGTCCCCTTTACTCAAAGATAAGTGTTTCACTACTTTCTTGGGTGATCCCTGGGCAAAGCATCTAGAAGGTTCATACAAGGCTTTTATCTTTTACCCAACATCAATCCCTCTGGGCCTTCAACCCCTTCTTCCCATAGAATTAGGGACAACCTTGATCCAGATGATTTTTGGAACAAAATGAAAGCGAAGATATTACAATGAAATACTCATGAAAATTGCCAGAAATAGAGAAATACAACAATACTTGATTTCTATTAATGAAAGAATTTTAAAGAGACTATAAAAATACAGAGTGCAAGACTCGCTAGAATGGTGGTAGCTTTATCTCTAAGAAGAGATGTGATGACTATGCTCATTCGCAAGAAGATGATTACAATGAGGCTCTGAAGGCCTTTTTATGATAAACATGAATGCCAAAACCCTAGACATCCAAAAACCTAACCCAAGGAGATTAAATGCCAAAAGTCATGTGGGCCCCGTTTCAGTAAGTTAGTACATTAACTTCCCGATTCATAACTTTTCCATACGATCTTTGTTTTAGGCGTGTGATAGCCCATTGGAAAGGTCTTTTCGAGAACTACACATTACGCCATCAAACTTAGACTCTGTCTACAGTTTGATCGTGGCGAGCCAAAAAAACATTGTTTAGGGCCCCAACACGGCCTTGGAAGTACAACAAGATGTGCTAACATGAAAACATACAAAATAAGCCAGTTGGATTAGGTGGGAGGCCACCAATATCCACCTAGAAGATGTGTAGGGATTCAGGCAACCCCAGAAGTGTAGAACCCACAATTACAAAGAAGTACAGAAGAACGTGCTGCACTAAAAATTGAAAAGAGGATCCAGTTGGAACATGTGGGTAGCCACCAATATCCACCTGGATTAATCCTCCCCCTTTAGGAAGCAATGGTCTCCATTGCGTTGAGTGCCTAGGGAAGAGGGGAAATCATTTTCTAAATCTGACGCTTAGTGAGCTGTGTGCCTTGTTGGAGAAGTTGTGCTTCTTGGCTTATGGAAGACTGTCACAAACTGGTTGTTGGAGGGGTTGAATCTATTCCACCAACATGTTGCCTCTGGGTTGGATGGGGCATTGTGTAAGCACCATTGTAGGTGAATAAAAAATATCTTCTGTCTCTTTGACAATATTTTTTTTTCTGGATAGAAGGTGTTGAGGTTGCAGTGGTTGTAGTGGTCTTTTGTGCATCCTTTTAATAGATTGTGAAGATGATGAATTTTGCAGTATGAGAGATTACCTTGCAGTGTTGTTTTGGTGGAACTACCTCTGGTATCCTGTAGAGCTGACCTCCCAGAGTAACAATGACACTACTGGGTCTAGACTCATAGACATCATGACGTTTCCACATATATGGTTGGTCCAAAACAACATCATAGACATCAAGAGGGGAAATATCACACACTACCTCATCCTTGAAGGGATGGATGCCATAGGACAAGCGACACTGTTGGCTGACGCGAAGATCTCATCCCTGGTGAAGCCACCCGATGTTGTATGGTTGTGGGTGTGGCGTTGTCGACAACCCCAACTGTTTGATGACCTTAGCTAAGATGAGGTTCTTCTGGTTGTCGTTATCAAAAATGAAATGCAATGGGGTCCCCTTCATCCACATCTGTGAATGGAAGAGGCACTCCCCCTCTTTAGGATCTATTAGTTCTTCTAGCTGAATTGTTGTGGTTGCAACAGTAGCAGTGGGGTCTATGTTGATGATCTGTCTGTTTTCAATATTTTTTGGATCGGATTCCAAATCAGGGTTCGGCTCGGTGTCTTTGACCTCAACCACCAATGACTGTTTCGAGAAACATTCATCGATGTTGTGCCAAGGGATTTTATGGAAGTCACACCACTTCCCAGTGTCATTCTTCGTCTTTAATTTACACTTTTTGTACTGTTTCTTGGACTGGTTGTCTAGAGGTTGTTGGTTAGGGTCATCTTTACCGTGCTTTGGTTGTTGTAGATTTGCAAACCCGAATTCCCATTTGTTCTGTTGCCTAAATTTCTGCTTGATTTTGACAGCATATCGATAAGCATCTCCCAATGATGAGATGTTTAGGAAATTAATTTCGGTTTGGATGTACCTATGCAGAGCCCCACGATATTTCAGAACTAGATGTCACTCAGAGTCTTTGATACCCAACTTGGTGCGTAAGGTATGGAAAATATTTGTGAACTTCGACATTGTTTGGCTCTTCTGTTGCCATGGTGTGGTCCATCTCATGTACTGGTCTTCATAGTTATCAACAATATAGTACTGTTCTTTGACCACATCCACAAAAAAATCCCAAGTGGGCTTGACCCCATATATTCCAAATTCCTCTGTGGAACTTTACTCCTAGTAAGTTTCCCACCAATGTTTGACATGGGGGAGAGCCTTGAGGAGTGCGAAGGTGATATTTTCCCCGTCGAAAAAAAATTGAATAGAGAAATAACCTTCTAATAGATTTAACCATTTTTCTAGGGCATCCGCATCTATTTGACCTTCAAATATCGACATGTGTTGAAGGATGTGTGCAAAATTCACCATCATTTGGTCCCTCTGTCGCATGAGAGATTGCTCAAGAAACAAGTTAATAGAATCTTTTACTCCGACATTTTTCTTTTGTGCCACCTGTTGAGCACTCAACACACCCTAAAAGTTTTTATGAAATTCTGTCACTTTTGGGTACCACTTGTTTCTTTTGTTTTACTACATGAATTGAGTTCACTATGGAGGGATGGTTTATCTTTTTTTCATGACTCTTATCAATCAAATCAGATTTGTTTTAACTTACTAATATGAAACCTTGTGTCTAAAAAAGAAAAACTTGGCATTCTAACTAAGAATTTGCAGCTAACATTGTGACTAGCGTGCCTGTGTTCACCGTCAGAAAAATCCAAGCAGGTAAAATGACCACATAGTAATAATAATCGTTGATCGTCGATGCACCATCGACATCGGTAAAAGGTGGAGTAAGTTGTGTTAGTTATTCGCCACGCAGATTCATGGGATAGCCGATTCCCATCGACGTCGGCAAAATACGAGAGGACTAAACGTTGACATGAGCCATGATAAACCCCGATAGCCGATGACGGATGAGTTTGTTTGGGGTTGGTAAAACCTCTAAGGGTCAAATCATTGAAATTTCCTTATAGACACATCGTCGATCGCTGACCCCCGATGCACTTTCGGCATTGGTAATTTTCGAGGGGGTTAATCCAGGAGCACTTGGTTAAGCTCATCACCGATCACCAATCCTTGATACCTTTTCAGCGTCGGTAGGGTAGGATCTGTTGTTAAAATGATTAGCTAAGGAAAAGTTCCCTATTTCGAATAACACGATTAAACGAAGACGTCGGTTTCAAGTGCCACGTGTCTTTGCCGGATAAGGATTTCATACAGTCTAGTTTCGTCCCGAGTCACCTTAAGGTTCCATGGGTCCTAGTCATACTTCCGAGTCAGCTTTGCCACGTCAGCTCTGTACGACAAGATGGATCGGCGTCAGATTTTTTGACGGAGATATCAACGAACAATGTTTAAAGAGAATCCCTGACTCCCATTGTACCAGTTAGATTAGCGAAATGATGGGATGTTTTCAGCATAAGATATGATCAGATTCTATCATTTAATAGGCCAGTTAATGTTTCACCCCACATACATTGTTACCCTGTGCGTTGATTAAACAACGAGAATTTGAAATCATCGATAGGCCACATTATATCCCGCGCCCGTGCCATCGACCTATAATTGAATTTAATTTTAAACATAATGAAGCTCTGACGGCATATTTTGTAGAAGCGCACTCATATCCCGAATTGTATAGTTGATGCGACAAGGTAAGTTCATCTATGTTTAAATCAAGAAAATGACTTTGAAAACTTCCATTCTATACACAAGTTTCCATTTCCAGAGAATTTGAAGAAGTGAAGCAAGCGTCTCAAGACTCCATTGATTCTGAGACCATCAAAACCAGGTTAAGCTAGCAACAAAGGTGTGTGTTAAATTTTATCAGTTCGGTGGTCGTAATTTTTTTTATATCAACATTTGATCTTTTACACAATGTATAACTATGTTCTAGCTGTAGGAAAGAATGCCTCCAAGAAATCCAACGACTAGATGCTCGCCAAGGGCACCTAAGTTAAAGGAGGTAGAAATTGGTGAGGGTTCTTCTCCCGACACTACAAGGCAGTTGGAATATGCTCCTAGGGAGGAGCCTATCATTAAAACCTCAACTAAGAAGGAGTTCATTCAACCCCTCACGTTTGGTGATACTGAAGTAGCCATTGGGTCAAAAATATTGCTCCCACAGTGGGAAGATCTGTTCAACAGAATCAACCGGGAAGATTACCCGGAGTGTATCCCACACATCGACCTGAATGTAAGGGCGCTTGACAACCAGGTGTTCCCAAATATTTGACGGTCGTGCTTGCACATGGTAGCCTGTCGAACTCCATTTTTCCCATGCATTGAGATTTTGAGTTGGCTGATTGATCATAGAGATGCTCAAAAGTGCCTCATTAACGACGATAATGGTGGGTGTGTCAAAGTTTTTCTCCCAACAAAGCTTCAGAAGTACTACAAAATTAGGGACCCAGAGGAGCGATTCAAAACAGACTTCATGGTTAGGTTCTATGAGTTACATGACACCAACCGACTAATGGCTTCTTGGTGGAAAGAAGACAAGAAATTTACAAACCGGAGCAACGGATGGTACGGGATAGTGAACCTGAGGGAGCCATATATCTACTTGATGGCTCTAATCTACTGACTGTATGGAGAAAAGGACTTCTCCAAGTTCTTAGAAGCATGGATTCCCCTGGAATACACTATGGTTATCTCTAGAAGTAGCTTCAATTGGGAAGAAATAATCTCCAAGAAATTGAGCATCAGTGTACATCAGACTCAGATGTCGAAAGAAGAAGAAGCACCCAATTTTCACATGGCCTCATATCTACTAGATGTAATCTGCGCAAGGAATGTATTCGTTGGGATGAATTTGAGTTGGCACATTGTAGAAATGTCGGTTCATGTCTACTTCATCATATTATAGGAGAAAAGGTACAAAAAACTTATGCCCTTATTTGTGATGAATTCATCGCTCGAGTTTATTTCATTTTATTTAAAAGGGAATGCCCAAGGCTGTCTGTAGGATCCAAGAAAATGATCTCGAAGGTAGGCCACTGGTATCTAAACGAACACACAACCTATATCAGGGTGTTTGGGCCCACAAAAGCACCACATTTACTCCCTGCTCACGTCCTAGACCGACTCATTGTAGGAGAAATCTGTTATCAAACGATCCTGCAGGGCTATAACGCCACTTTAGTTCAGGACAAGAAACGAGCATTTATACCCTACAGCTTCCATGTGGGGTTTTATATAGTGAAAGAGACTACTCAAGCCAAACGAGAAGGTTTCAGTCAGCTTGAATTCAGGTTCCCGACAGGCCCGTTTCACAAGCACGAACTTAAAGGCATGACCCCCCAACACGCTTCACAAGTATCGTCATGTTGGCCATACACGCATGACAAGTTTGAAGATGATATTTTTACAGAATGTGCTCAGAACTTGGAGGATGTATTATAGAGGAAAACCAACCCAAACATGACTAGGTTTAAAGCTATGAGCATGGATGAGCAGGTTGAGACAATAGAGCAGTCGGCTCAAGAAGCTCTCAGGGTTAGAAAAGAAATTAGAGCAGTAGAGACCATCGAGGCACAAAGGAGAGGGTTGTTGTTACTAGAAGGAACCCAGAGAGTCATTGACCAGTTAGAGAACAATCCTCAACTCATAGAAATGATGAGGATCCCCTCGGATGACCCAATCACAATCAGAGAAGAGCCAGGGGGTTTAGAGTCAATACAATTGGAGGAAATCACCGGTCTGGAAAACCCTAGAGTTACATCACCAGAGATTAGATCACTGGTGACCATTCCAACCCAGCTTGAGGTTTCAAGAACGCCAGGTGAAACAGGTGTACCAAACCCTCTGTTTGATCTAATAACTATCTATGATGATGAAGAGAGTTCAGAGGTCTCCCTGGTAACTCCAATATCGATTACAGAGGAGAAGGAACCTAAGAAAACATCTTCCCCAAGTCCCGATGATTCAGTTAAAAACCTTCCACAGAGCGACCATGAGGTCGAAAGTGTCTTAGACATTGATTTGCTCGACCTGTCGGAGACCCCAAAAGATAGCTCGAGGGATGAGCTAGGATCGATCGATCAAAAAGAGGAAGTTCAATAGCAAGATATCGACACCTCAACAACCGATTACCAAGTAAGCACTGAACCTATCACTAGTTCTTCAATTTTGGTCGATGCCTCACCAGCCGATGAAAAACAAACGGAGGTCGAGCCATCATAGTGTATGAAAGAAGTCCAAGAACCAAACCTAGAACATATACACACAACAGGGAGCCTGGGAAACACTCTAACCTGGGGAGAACATCAAATCCCTAGGCATGTTGATGAGGTCGCTGATATACAGGTGATCTCTTATGATAGAAAGAGGAAAGCTATCATGAAGAGGACCACCAAGAAGAGAAGACTCACATTGGATAGCTCGATTCTTATCACCACGGAGGAGAAGTTGCTCAGTACAGAACATGCAAACACATCTGAGCTCATCGGTGTAGGGATGACTATCATTGATGCCACGTTGGATCGAGCAAGGTCGGATGAAAAGGAACTTGCTGATACACTAAAGGAGCTAGATCATTTGTGCCATTTGGAAAAATACTATCAAGACTCAACGCAGACCACAACGTTTATGAGGAGTGAGTTCCATGATGCTTATGCAAAGTTCACAAACGAATGACATCTTTTCATTGTAGGTATAGCCGATTTCCAAGAAGATACCCTTATGGAACTGGAAACCTTCAAGGATGTGGAAAGGTGGTATGAAAAAGCATACCAAGTGGTAGAAAGGATTGATTACATCAGCGCAACGCAAAAGGGTTGAGATGCAGAAGAGCACGATATTTGAGTGTTAGGGGATAAGAACATCTCTTGGATAAAGAAAGCAAATGAATACTGGGTAAGGATGGCCCAAGAACCTCAGCGAGAGATACAGAAGAAGTGGGACGAGTGCGAAAAAGGATGGGAAAATAATAATCGGTAGATGAAATCCATTGGCCTCCCAGAATTTGGCTCACCTGAAAACTTTGTCGACCTGCATGACATAGTCAAGTGACATGCAGAACAAGACTCAGCATGGGCATTAGAGATCGCATAGGTGGAAATCATGGCACCAGGTCAAATACAAAAATTTATGGAGCATCCGATCAAGGCTCGTGCAATTTTGCAGCGGTTGAGTGCCAAAATAGTCAAATACAGAGAACAAACAGTAGAAGTGAAAGAAATTATTTCAGCCATGATGGACCAACATAGGTTCCCGTATGCCAACACATGTGAGGATCTCTTCGTCAAGTAGTCAGAATATGAGAAGAGTCATCCACTCTAGTAGAATCATGAGATGATTATCAGAGAATAAAGAGATCAATCACCATGTGGCGATATTTTGTTTTACTTAACTTAAACTTGTAGAAAATATTTTTAGTTATTGATTCTTTATAAATAAAGGGATTGACCTTTTAGCAAGGGTCAATGGTTTTGGGAAAAGACCCTGTTTTTTGGAATTGTAAAGAACTATTTCCGAACAATCTTAATTGAGAAGTCTTGTTTAGGACCAGAGACAAAATTATGTTTTTTCATCAAAGGAGTTATGTGATTGGATTGAGGAGGAATTACTTCCAACTTTATTTCAGTAATTGATGTTGTAATGAGTAAGAGTTTCTGAATCTATTGATAAGTTATTTGTTTCAATATTTTTGTAGTTCTTTTGTTCTTAATGATGGAAAGCAAATCGTTGTGTTAAGGTGTGATTGATGTTAGAGATGAGGAAACTATTTTTCTTGCCACCATCTTATTACATGTGTATTTTTCTTACGATAATTGTATCTCAGTCAATGATGAAGTACCAACAAGTTAACATATTAGTACTAGGCTTGTAATAGGTGTGAATATCTTTGTCTGCATGCTTGAGAATGAGGGTTTTCCCAAGCTCAACCTTCTTCAGTAGTTAAGAATCCCTTATACCAGTTGGTTTATACGAGCACATCTAATTTTATTAGACCCATCTAATAAAATAAAAGACAAAAAAGAGAATGTTTAAGCTGAAGGAGGAAATTTCATAGGAAGATATCTTGTCAATCACCAAGTAAATCTCATCGATAATTTAGCTAGATCGAAAGATCTGGAGAACCATTCCACCATCAAATGCTGCAGAGTCTAATTGGGCCTATAAGGCGGGTTTGGTTCCTGTTTTTGAGTTAAAAAGATCTTAGACCCCTCAACAGAACTGGCGCTAGACGGAGTGCCTGAATGAATGAATGGCTAACAATATTTTTGATATAATATCTCGCATAGCCGACAGATTCAAAACAACCCATGTGCATGGCTAGTCATTCTCAAGATAGCCCACATACAAAGAGTACTCCCGAAATGAGTAACTCACCCCAACATGAGGAAGAAAACCTATTCCTTGAAATACCTTACACTCTTCTTCATGAGGAGTTGAAGCAATTCATAAGAATCATAAGAGCTTATGCTCGAAAAATTGGATCGTTGCCCTTAGCCCCATTACTTCCTCGTAGAAAACAAGTAAGCAGACCAGTGGTCGATACCCTCGACCAGGTTTTTTTTCACATAGTAGAAGACCTGATAGATTTTTCCCTCACTGAGATCGAATAACCCCTTAACCTAATCCCCGAAACACTAGCTGGTAACTACTCTGAACCGAACGATTTTGAGTCTGACAAAGAAGGGTTTAACTCGAATCACTCAGTTTCAGAATTAGACAACATGGAGGATAATAAAGATAATAATGAAGAGAGTGGAAATCCACCTCCAAATAATCAACCTTGGTTGGCCATAGATGCTCTGGAAATCCCAGGACGGGTACATAACCTCCCTCGACATCCAGAAAAACTACTTCCCAAGTTTGACCTTGAAACCTCCAGATTGCCTGAAGACCATATTAAAAATTTCATACTGACGATAAGACTGATGAACGTACAACATGAGGACGTAGTATGTAGACTTTTTCCCTATACCTTTGAGAATTCAACCTCATATTGGTATTTTAACTTGCTCGTAGGGTCCATAACTAGTTGGACGAAGTTTCAAAAAGATTTCTTAGACACATTTGCAGAAGAAACAACCACAGGAGATTTGATGGTTGAAATTTTCACTGCATCCATGAGTTCAAAAGAGAAGGTTAAAGACTTCAATCAACAATTTACCATTATCCTAAACAAATTTCAACCCGAAGCTAAACCTACTCAAGAGTTGCAAATTGAGCTATATGCTAATTCTCTCCCTGCGTCTATTTCTATGTTTGTGAAAAGGGATGACAAACATACCCTAGCTGAGAATTTCAAGGAAGTAAAAATGATTGAATTCCAAATGAAGGGATGTAAAGAGGGCCACGTCTCACTAGTTAAGAAGGAAGTTCAGCCTTCACCCAGGAGAGGATTGTTGCTGACTATACCTCCGGGGAAACAAACAGAACAAGGTCCCGAAAAGGGAAGCAGAGACATAGAATACCTACAACGGATGATAAAGAAACTCTCGAATGAAATCATAGACATGAAGAGAAGTGTTGGGGAAGGAAACCAAGGTCAAAGGCCCTATAAAACCTTTTTCAAGAGAAACATCGATCTGGCTAATGTAGCCTCCAGATATTTTTGTACGTATCATCAAGAGAAACATTCCAAAAGAGATTGTCCCCAATGGGTGCATGCTATGAATTTAATGGCCAATCGGTTCTTATACGAATTTTCCCTTACCGAACAATCAAGCGGCTCAATGGTAAACATCTCCGATCAGGAGGAAGTTGAGACGCCAAAAGAAACAACCATGTTTTTATGGGATCCCGATTTGTCGATGCCTCCCGATGATGTATTTGAGGTTCAAGAACCACCCGTTGAGGTTTTGGCTATGCAAACACGAAGTAAGGGTCAACCGGTCTCAAATGAACTTACCATTGTCCAATATTCTAAGGGAATCCAAACAACTGATCACTCGAAAGCACCTTTTGTTTCCCAAAGGAATCCTATAAACATCCATACCTGGGAATCACCCAAGGTAGACTACAACATAGTAAAAGACTTAAAAAAATTGAAGGCTAATGTGTCGGTCATGGACATGTGTAGAATTGCCCAACAAAAGGATTTTCTCTTACAATCCTTAAATTCAATAGAAGCCCCTATAACAAGCACTGACCTAGGGGAGGTCCCAGCTCCCATACATCCAAAGAATAAACCAAATGTGAATGTTTTCTCTATAGATAAAAAAGGAAAGCCCATTGTCCCACCTTTCCTTTTAACATTTGAAGTCTTCAACATAAACCTCCATAACTGTTTACTCGACTTAGGGGCATCCTCCAATGTCATGCCACTATCTATCTGCAAGAAATTAAATGCAGTTCCACTCAAAAGTGATAAACACGTTATACAACTAGATAGAACTCAGGTAAAAGTTATTGGGGAACTCAAGGATGTCATGATCAGAATGGATATACACCTGAAATTTGTTCAAGTAATCGACATCATTGTAGTAGATATACCAGAATCTTATGGACTGCTACTTAGTCGAGACTAGTCCGAGAAATTGAATGGATACTTTAGCACAGACTGGGCTCACCTCTGGTTTCCATTAAAGGGACATTCCAACATGATTAGGATCGATAGGGAAAAGTATCTCAAACATACTGTCACTGATTTAGAATCCTTCAACGAACCCTCTTCGATAGATTTCCCCATGCTAGGAAACTACTCCTGCGATTCTGACTTCAGCAATTTCACTCCTCTCTCATTGGATGTACCTCTCACTCAAAAATCCGAAATGGATTTTCAAGTGAATCTACTGATAGCGGCGGAAGAAAGCCTCTTCTGCCAAGAACCTTTGTTGGAATTTGCATACAAGGTATGTGGATAGGAGGAAGTAACTAGGCGTGAAGAAGTTGATAAATTTCGCTCACAAGTTTGGATTATGTACTTTGATGGGTCTAAATCGCAAGAAGGGTTGGGAGCAAGATGTATCCTCATTGGGGGAAGCATAATTTCTTGTCCTGCAGACTAGAACTTGAATGCACTAATAACACTGTTGAGTATGAATCTTTGGTGTAGGGACTAAAGAAAGCCATAGACTTAAACGTTAAAGGACTAATTTTTTTTTGGGAATATGAAATTATCGTCAGGCAAGTAAAGAATACTATACATTGCAACTCTCCCCACCTGAGGAATTATCAACAAGAAGTGCATAGGATAATAGAACATTTTGAGGCCTTTAATATTATCATGTTTCCCAAGACAAAGAATACTCTTTCTGATTCCCTAGCTACTACAGCCTCGAGGATATCCCCTTTAGAATACTATGTGTTAGCACTTGGTAAATTTCCGAGAGGTTGACAGCAGAAGAAATCTACTAAGGTAACTTTATCCAACCACTTTTGAAGCTGGGATCTAGCCCTTCCAACTTTAGAGAGGGATCTCTCTATATGATTTAGCTATGTTTCAAATTTTGAATATTAGGCTAGGTAAATAAATAGGTCGGTTTTTTGTTGTCGCAGTGTTTGTCGAGTTGGTTGAGACAGTCTACACATCCATTGGGCTATGGGGTCTATGTTTTTAATAATATATGAAATCCGAACCAGAAACGCAAAGGAAAACTTTCACAGGGAGAGATAATATAATCACTGGATTATTTAGTAGCATAAATGATGAATAGCAGAAAAGATGAGAAAGATAATTTCAACAAAGAAGCAGTTAAGAATTTCTTTATTGAAAACACCAGAAGATAAAACACTAAAATCCTTTGAGTCAAAAACAGGGTATACGAGATAAATCCTGCAACATTCGTTACTTCTAAAGATTAGATTTAGAAAACAGTATGATAACAAAATGAGAATAACATTCAACTTAGAGAGAAAAACATCACCAGTGAATACATGCAAGAATCCTGTAAAAGTGCCTCTTTGTATTAATGGAAGATCTCTTCAAAAATATTACCGTCTGATAGCGTCAGGGTGTGAAGATCAACCACCCCCAATACTTCGAAAGATGAAGTATTTATAACTAAAATTACAAACAATCCTGTCATTAATGATTAGGACGTGCTAAATCTATTTTTAGCCTAACTAACTTAACAAATTTCCTAAATCTAGGAACTGCTTGATGATGTGGTGTAACTAGATGATGATTTCTGGGTGGGCCGTTGATGAAGTCTCTGGATGACCTCATCTGACTCGACAAATGACTAGACTGGGACAACTCATCTGCTACTCGATCAGATCACAAAGTTCCTCCCATCGAAGATGACTGGGCACATTGACTTTGAGTAGCCTTCGATACACTTCATCCATTTTTGTGTACTTGGCAAAGGTAGGCTTGGTGAGGAAGATATATCGAATCTCATGTTGGATACTGATGTCCCACTGAAGTGCATCTAGAAATGCCTTCCCAGTGATGCTCCCTTGAATTCCTGCAAACTTTGAACTATCCTTAGCCACATCGGCCAATCTCTTCTTGTAGTCTAGGAGTGTCATCAATTTATCATTGATTACCTTCAGACCAGGAAGACCTTTCTTCTGGAGAGCCTCAATCTTACTAAAGAATATTTGTACCCCTAGGTCCATGG
>SNQJ01S0020959.1:310631-321130 GCA_010110895.2 Picea sitchensis
TAATAGTTATGTCACATTGTTGAGTTTATCAAATTGCATCATTCCTAAATGGTTACGTCACATTGAAATTGTCATTTATGGTTATGTCACTTTCTGACATTCCTTTAGATTATGTTTCAGTGTGACGTTTATGAATTAAGTCTCCCCTATTGAAATATGGGTGCTAGATTAAAGGTCATCCATAGTCAACCAATCAACCATTCATAAACATCACACCTAGACATAACCCCAAATGAATGTCAGAAGGTGACATAACCCTATATGAATGTCGCAATGTGACATTAACATTTGTGAATGATGCTATTCAAAATGATACAATGAAGATATAGGTTGCAATGCAACACAACCATTGAAGAATGTAGACATTTGACACAAATTAGCCTTGAAAATGAATGTCCCTGTGTAACAAAAATATTAATGAATGTCCCTATGTAAAAACAATATTAATGAATGTTATAAACTAATGGAACCCTTTTGAGCATGAGCATGAATATGTTAACTATGGTTTAACTTGATTGAGTTGATGACCATGTTAACTATGGTTGAACATGATTGAGTTTATGATCATGTTCACTATGGTCAAGAACATGATTAACTATGGATGACCTTTAAAATGACACCCATATTGCAACAGGAGGGATACAATTCATGAACATCGCATTGAGACATAATACTAAAGGAATGTCGCAAGCTAACATAACTCTAAATGAACATAAAAATGTGACATAACCATTTAAGAATGATGCAATTGATCCAAGTGGATATTGGTGGCCACCCACCTATTCCAACTTGCTCCTCTTGACAATTTTTAGTTCAACACGTTCTTGTGTACTTCTTTGTAATTGTGGGTTCTACACTTCTGGGAATGTCTGAATCCCTACACATCTTCCAGGTGGATACTGGTGGCCTCCCACCTAATCCAATGGGCTTATTTTGTATGTTTTCATGTCAACACATATTTCTGTACTTCCAGGGTCATTTTGGGGCCGTAAACAATGTTTTTTTGGCTCGCCACAGTCAAAATGTAGATGAAGTCACAAATTGATGACGTAATGTGTAGTTTTCAAAAATACCTTTCCAATGGGCTATCATGCACCTAAAACAGAGGTCATATGCAAAAGTTACGACCCTGGGAAGTTGAGGTACCAACTTAGCCATAGGGGCCCACATAACGTTTGGCATTTCATCTCCTAGGGTTAAGCTTTTTGATGTTTAGGGTTTTTTTCATTCATGAGTAATGTTAAAAATGCCTCTGGAGCCTCATTGTAATCATTCTGCTCAGACAAATGTGTGTAGTAGCCACATCTCTTCTCAAAGATAACTACCACCATTCGATCAAGTGTTTAAGTTCTGCAGTTTTACAGTTTCAACCTATTTCATTTATTCAATAGAAGATATTGTTCACTGGATATATGTGTTGTTATTCATATTTCTGTGTTTATTATATTCAGTCTATTAATCAGTTCATTCCGCTCCTAAATCCAGATCAGTGGTATCAAAGCAGTCTGCTCTTCATTTATTTTTCTTCGTGCATGTCCCTGACAAGATTTGGGTACAAGAAGTTGGGACTTGAACCAATCAAGCTGTTGCAATATCAGTTGCTTTGATCTTGACAGCAACCCATGGGGGACAAAAATAAATATGATGGAGGAGGAGATCCTTTTAAAATGTTGCTCTAGGAAGCCCTTGCGCAACAAAGGAACAAAATTAGGGACAACTTTGCGCAGATCCTTCGATGGCTACCCACATGAGAAGCATCTTCATCAAGTGGCCATGCAACCCCCTTCAAGGTACAGGTAAATTGTGATATTCCATTATTTGAAGAACTGATAGATGCAGATGTTGTAGATAAATGGTTGAATCTACTTGAAGGGTATTTTTCGGTCCACAATTTTTCCGATATGGAAAAGATTACTTTTTTACTCCTCAAGGTCATCCCCTATGTTAAGGACTGGTGGGATACTTACTCTGAGCAAAGGGCCATAGAGGAATCTAAAATATTTGTGGTTTCCCCTACATGGGATTCCTTCCAGGATGCTATTAAAGAACAATACTACCCTGTTGGAAGCTACAAGGACCAATACACCAGATGGACCACCCTACGTCAGGAAAGGGACCAGACAGTACCAAATTTCACCAATATTTTCCATACCCTGCGCACCAAATTGGGTATCAGAGACTCTGAGCAAAATATGGTGCTCAAAGACCGCAGTTGTTTGCATAGATACATTCAAATAGAAATGGAGTTTTTGGACATCACCTTATTGGGTATGGCTTATAGATATGCTGTCAAGATCGAGCAGAAATTTAAGCAGAAGAGGCAAGAGTTTGGATTTCCAAACTCCTCACAGCTGAAGAAGGGCAAAGGTGTCCCCAAGCCACACAAGAAAGGACAAAGCAAATATGGCCACTCTCAGAACAACTAGTCCAAGCCACAACACAAGAAGGGAAATGAGAAGATGAAGAAGGACATGTGAAAATGGTGTGAATACCATAAAATCCCTTAGAACAACACTGAAGAATGTCACTCCAAGCAGTCACTCATGGTTGAATTGAAGGCTTCCCAGTTAGAGGATGATTTTGACTCCGAATCAAATCCAAAAGGAGGAAAGCAGATTATCGATGTTGAACCCAATGCCACTGTCTCTACCACCAAATTCCAGCCAAGTGAACCAGAAGAACCATAGGAAGGGGAATGACTCTTTCACTCACCTATGCGGGTAAAGGGGGATCCGCTTCATTTCATTGTCTATAACGGCAGTCAAAAGAACCTGATCTCAGCAGAGGTCATCAAGTGGTTGGACCTGCTGATGACACCGCACCCACATCCCTACACCATCGGTTGGCTTCACCAAGGAAGAGATCAATGTGTCACCCAACAATGTCGTCTACCCTACGACATGAAGGCTTTCAAAGATGAGGTATTATGTGATATTTCTCCCCTTGAAGTTTGTGATGTTCTGTTAAGACAACCATATTTGTGGAAGTGTCATGCTATGTATAAGTCTAGACCCCGCAGTGTTATTATTGTTGAAATATTTTAACTACAAAGAGTATTCTATTTATTATTGATGTATTATTCATTAGATCAATCCCCTTTTGTGGATTGATCATGTCGGGCATTGTAAATGACCAAATCCCCTTTTGTGGATTGGTTAAACCCTAATTGTAATAGCCATAATGAGAATTCGACCCCCAGATTTAATTAAGGTGGTTCTAACCACCTACAATGAGAAGTCGGCCCCCAAATTTAATTAAGGCGGTTCTAACCACCCAGAATGAGAAGTCAACCCTACTAGTGAAAACACACTTCCATTCACACCTACCAGATTGTATAAATAAAGGAGGCCAATGACTCATTTGTTCACTCACTCACTTGATCATCAGAGCGCAAGTTTGGAGTTGCAGTTGGAGAAGAAGAGAGAGAGAGGCGCACTACTTGGGAGAGGACTTTTTGTATTGTTTGATTTATTCTCATGGCATTGTATTGGATATCTATATTAAAGAAGTTTTTGTTGGGTTTTCTCCCCCATGAGGGTTTACCAGGATAAATGATGTGTCTCTTGCGATTGTGTATTTCTCAGTGATCCTATCTATGCTATGGTTATCTAGTAAATTGAAAAGAAACCTAATAATAGCTTAAACCTTAACATGGTTTTAGAGATAAGCTGAAGATAGCATATTTCACAAGAAGAAGAAAAACGTCACTATTGTCGTACATAAAAATTAGGAATTCTTATTGAAGAAGATTTTCAGCCTCAAAATCATCTAGAAAAGTGCGCCCTAGCTCAAGGAACTCTTTGTCACCTTTAGCGCATCTTTTCAGTGGGTAGATCTCCCGAAAAGTGAAATCCTAGTTTTCACAAAGTACTAAAAGTACCAGAAAACCAGAAGTACCAGAGTACCAGATGTACCAGAAAACCAGAAGCACCAGTCCATAAATCTGCTGGTCAAGTTTGAGGGGGGAAAATTTGGATTTTCAGAAACCTGACTGTACCATCCTACTTGCCTCAGCTCAACGTATCTAGCCCCTGGATCATAATTTCAAAATGTGAAGTTTGAAAAATTAGGGTTTCCTTATAAAACCGTAAGTTGCAGTTGCACCTGCAGTTACAGAATCAGTTGTCGTATCAATTGTAGTTGCAGTATTAGTTGAAGTATCAGCTGTAGTACTGGTTGCATTCAACCTTGAATTTTTTAAGAGTTGGTAATTATTACCGCTGCTAGTAGATGGTGCCACTACATGTAAATGCCATCAGAGGTATGTACTCACATATGTTTAAATTGTTAAGCCTTAAAGGGTATTTGCAAGAGAAGGGATCTCTTGCCATAGATCCAGAAGGATCTCAAGATCCAATACATTCAGAGGAATAATGCAACCCAGGTTTGATTATTCTGATATGCATCTATTTGTTATGACATTATTTTGATTAGTGTTGAATGTTGTAGCGATGACCATCATACTTTTGGTCAAAAATTAAAGTCAAGGTATTATATGGATTAAATTTGAGATCACAGAGTTTCTTATATAACCCAATCTTCTGTCAAGATATCATATTGTTCTAGTACAAAATACAGGTTTAAGAAAGCACTTGTCATCTTGAGTGAAGGAGACTTGGAAGAAAAGCAACACACTCATTCTTGAGGACAAGACTCTAGGTTCCAGGTTTGATTAACTAAGTTGATAAGATTCAAAGTTGCACATGACAATGTTGACAACTACCCCTTTACAAGTAAACACTATAGTTGAGGTAGCAGTCTTTGAAAAGTATTATGCTTGGTCGCATGTGAGCATATTGAGATAAATGCTTAATGTAATCATTTACCATATTCAATTAACATCTCCTCTAGGAGAAACTTCTTGTGTTGATTCCAAGTTACCATGGAGGAATGTTTGATCACAACACTAGAAGAGTGTTGACCTCATTTTGTATTGTATTTCTCACTTTTGATCTTTGCTTCAGATAGGTCACAAGTGACATCTCTAAAGGAGATATTGTGATGATTATTCGTATATACTATTATCAAAAGAGTATTATTCTTGCTTGTTGTTTTGTTTACCTTGTTTCATGTCACAAGTGATAACCCTGAGGAAGCTATAGTGAAGGTTGCCGGAGGCAACATATTATATGAGACATGAAGCATACTATGTACATGACCATATACACTCATGTACCAAAGAAGATGAAGAAGAAGCTATCTTTTGAAATTCAGAGTATCTTATATGAAGATTAATTGTAAGGAGTAGAAGGCTCCAAAGATGACCAAACATTAATCAAGATCCAACAACAGAATTGTTCAAAGGTTAATGAAGCCACCTTGTCGGGAAGCAGAACTCATTTGAATCTTGACTTAGTCTTTCATACTTAGAATTGGTATTCAACACCGAGTATACCCTGTAAGAGATGATGAAGTCCTTGTAGAATTAGAAGAAATCGAGAGTAAGCCTGATCTCAGAAAGGATCAGATGAATAGACAACTTCCAAGACTGGGAGACATATGCCGTGAGAAGATTATATCATAGCTTCAAAAACTTCTATGAGATATGAAATCTCCTGGGAAGATTCCCTTGTTTTAGTGACAAAGAAGGAAGCCAATCATAAAGCATAGGATATGGATTCTTCCGTGAGATTAGAAGAGAAGTCAGTATTGACTTCCAATATTGATCTATACAGATCAAACATGTTGCAGATGTACAAATCTTGATGTGTGTCTAGAGGATTCTCCCAGCAAGAGGGAGAAGACTATGACAAGACACTTACTCTAGTAATTGAATAAATAGTTCCAGTATTTATGAAGACAACCAGAAAAACCATGATTCATATATAGTATTAGATGCAGGGGGAGCAATCCCCATATTTAAAATTGAGTGGCAGTTGGTGCAGTACATTAGTTGGGTCATGGAGACATGACTACAATGAAAGATATCATTACCTCCATGAAATAAGAAGAGCTATCTTTAGTAACATTTATTGAGCCACTCTCAGTTTTAGATGAAGTTGTTGCCATGATGGAGTAGAGGAATTACTCCCAGATTTCAACAGTCACAGTGAGAATGGAGCAACCATTCTCATCTTTAGAGCAGGTGCAGGTGCAGAGTCCCAGTTCCAGAAGGAACGATTGCAAAAAGAGGAGAGGACATACTCTCAATCAATGAGACAGATAGTGCTTTGCAGAGAGCACTTAGAGCTAGCACATGATTGTGCATATTGAGTTGCAGCGGAGCAAGTGTACCAGATTGGTACAATGTAATGAGAAAATTTGATTTGAAGATTGAAGATAGAAAGTGTTAGCACTAGAAGTCACCTCTGGATTGTGGCATAAGTAAGCCCAATACCCATCAATTTATACAATAAATGTAAATGAGTTTAGGTGATCAAATGGAGAGGACTCAATGATAACAACGTTCTAACTCAGAAATCTGGACTAGCATACATAAGCAATTGAGGTCTGGAATCAACTTCAGTCAGTAAGTTGGAGTAAGGGCGAGTAGGAGGAAGACTTTGGTAAGAAAAATGTAGAGGTATGTCATGGGCATTAGGCCTTCCAACAACTTAAGGAAGAAAAACTTAAACACAAGATCGCCTTGGATTCAAATTTCAAAGAAACTGAAAGAAATCATACAACATTATAATCAAACATTCATCATAATATAGTCACAATAATCCATGTGAATCGGTCAATCATGAACTCTCTCAGTATCAGTGTCAAATAAGATGGAGTAAGAAAGTTGACTTAGATTAACCAAGATGTCTCAAAAACAAATGCATAACCAAAGAACCAGTGTTCTTCATAAAAATATTACAATAGTAGGGAGCCTAGCTCAACCATTCGATCTTTCACAAAATATCAAAACTGCATACATATACTGAGAATTGCTACAACCACCGGGAGCATGATCAGGCCCCCGCATTCAAAGTTTCAAGTCAGTGCCCAATCTGTCAGATTGTGCATGTCTTCTCATGTCAGATGCGAGCTTGACTTAGTTATGAGTTTTGTAGGACAAACCGTCCATGATGAAACTTCGATTGGACAGTTTTCCTTCATGGCTGCTCTCTGCAACTCTTTCCATTTATGGGGTGAGACAAGGTCTCAACTGTTGCCCCTATATTCAATAACTTCTTTCATTGGGATCAGGATGAGGCCTGACACCCATGAATGCTTCCAGATGGTGCCCATGACTTCTTCAAGTCAATCCTGATGACTCAAGGCTCTATAAATCTTGCTCTGTGATCAATACGGGCACTGTGGATGCTAAGATCCTTTGTGGACCTGTCCTTCATTGATATGACCTCCGACTGTGACCAAGTGCTTACCCAAAAGGTGCCTCGTGAGTTCACGCCTCAGGTGCTTCGATGTGAGCCACTCCCGATTCTCTCGATTTTCGAAATTGCGAACTAAAGCCTAGCGAGCGCCAACTCCTCTCCNCCTTAACCTTCAACAATGTGAACCCGACTATGACCAAGCGCTTATCCAAAAGGTGTGTATCGGGATTTCACGTCTCGGGAAGTTGAACTAATACTCACCTCCCTTCTCCCAATTTTTGATTTCGGGCTTGCCTCAGATCGATGGTCCACGATTCCTGGTGATCCAATGGTCCAGATCAATTCTTCGTGAATTCACAAGTCATGAGCCCTCACAACTTTGCCCTTTCACTTTCCATTCCGCGAAACTACGAAATCATCGATCTTGCGCCACACATCCCTCTGAATCAGACGGTCCAGATCAAATCACGAGTTCTCAAGTCCCGAGCCCTCACAACTCTTCCCTTTGACTTTTCCACTCTGCGAAACCGTGAAATCGTCGATCTTGTGCCACACATCCCTTTGAATCGAATGGTCTGGATCAACTTTGCTCGACCCTTTTGACTTAGCGTTTATGGCTGCAGACTCTACAAACAAGACTTTAGTGATTGGAGGCGATCTCGGGAAAACATAAAAGCAATGACCGAGACAAAAAAGGATAAGTGCTCAAATTTAAGGTAAGGCGGAGAACCTACGGCCAAGACCTTCCATGCAAGACCTCAAAGGAAACCAGGTCGTTAAAAAAAACAAAAGGGAAGGACTTGAAGACCTAGCCTACGAAAGATAGAGAAACAAGGCAAGGCTACAAAAATGGGTATATCGATACCCACCCACGACTCTTGACAAATTTATGTGATAACATTTGGCTCCATAGGGGATGGCATGCTCCTTGCGAGCTGCCAAGAACACGCAGTTCTAATGCCTTTTCCATTGGGATATGGAGTCTTCTATAAAAACAAAAACAAAAACAAAAACGATATTTATAATGACATGGGAAGCTTCTCATGGCTTTAATTAACAAACTTTTTCAGAAAATGCTCATTTACAGGGCTACCAAAAAATTCAGAATCCTCCAAATCCTGCAAGTTTTAAGTGTTGTTTGAAAAAACCTCAGAAACTTTGAAGGGGCCAATCCATAAGGCCTCAAATTTACCATGTTTGCCTTTATCTCGTTTAGGTGCATCCCACTTGAGTACTAGATCTCCGAGCTGGAAATCCTCTTTCCTTAATTTTCTGTCAAAATCTTGCTTGATCTTCTGTTGATGGTCATGGGCTTTGTCCAGTAGCTGTTGCTTCATCTGCTGCACTTCTACCAGCTTCTGTATTCTTCTGATCATATTATCTAGTTCTCCTTGATAGTCTTGGAAGAATTTTTCCACAGGTAAGGCGAGTTGAGCGGGAAATATGACCTCAATTCCATACACCAGCTGAAAAGGAGAGACACCGAGAGATTTCTTTGTTGTCATTCTGTCAGCCCATAAAGCAAATTTAAGCTTTGAATCCTCGACCTTCTGGTTTTCCTCTAACAATATTTTGATGTCTTAATAAGGATCTTGTTAGAGGACTCTGCCAGTCCACTCCCTTGGGGGTAGTAAGGAGTAGAGTGAGTCAATGTGATTCCAAACTGTTCACAAAATTTAATCAATGGTTCAACCTTGAAAGTTTCAACATTATCAATGACAATTCTGTTTGGACAACCAAAACTTGCTATAATATCCTCAAGAAAACCAATGATTACCCTGTGGGAAGCATTTCTTATGGCGATGGCTTATATCCATTTAGTAAAGTAGTCTGTGGCAGTTAAGATCCATCTATGCTAACCCCTTGAAGCAGGATGGATTTCCCTAATAAAATCAGGGCCCCATTGGTGAAAGGGCCCTGAAGCTACCACATGATTTAGTGGAAAATACTTGAGTTGTTTCTTTCTAGAGAATCTTTGACACTTGACACAAGACCCGATCTTTGCACAAACATCAGTGAATAGACTAGGCCAAAAATACCCAACCTTGAGAATCTTGTAGGCTGTGGTTCTCCAGAAGTGATGCCCCCCACATAAACTGTCATGAAAATCATACATAATATTTTGGGCTTCCTATGGGTCTAGACATCTCAAAAGCACTCCTAAAGGGTCTTTCCAATATAAAACTTAATCAATAAGACATTATTTAATTGATTTGAGCTTCAAATCTCTCACCTTGTTCTTTTCCATACCATCACGAGGATGCAACTTCTGTAGGAAAAATATAATGTCCTTGTACCAAGTGCATCCTGCCAATGGAGGGTTTTCTTGAGAACCTTCACCAGAGAACTCAGCTTGCTTATTTTCTGAACAACTGTTGATGAAAAGGACCCCCAAATCTTTTCAATTAGACTAAGCCAACAACCTAGCTAAACCTTTTCCTTTAACAAATTTGGTGGGATTTATCTCAAGATCAAATTCAAGGATCTTGGCAATCCATTTGCTCCTTCTTTCGTCTATGTCAGGAAGAATGAGGATCTCCTTCACATAAGCTGAAGGTGTTAGCACTCTGTAAATTTCCTAGAGTTTGACAACAGAAGAAATCTACAAAAGGTAACTTTATCCAACCACTTTCGAAGCTGGGATCTAGCCCTTCCAACTTCAGAGAGGGATCTCTCTATATGATTTCGCTATGTTTCCAATTTTAAATATTAGGCTAGGTAAAGAAATAGGTCGGTTTTGTTGTCAAAGTGTTTTTCGAATTGGTTGAGACAGTCTACACATCCAATGGGCTATGGGGTCTGTGTTTTAATAAAATATGAAATCCGAACCAGAAACGCAAAGGAAGACTTTCACAGGGCGAGGTAATATAATCACTGGATTCTTTAATAGCATAAATGATGGATAACAGAAAAGATAATAAAAGTAATTTCAAAAGAGAAGCAGTTAAGAATTTCTTTATTGAAAACACCCGAAGATAAAACACTAAAATATTTCGAGTCAGAAACAGGGTATACGAGATAAATCCTGCAACATTTGTTACTCCTAAAGATTTGTTTTAGAAAGCAATATGATAACAAAGTGAGAATAACATTCAACTTAGAGGGAAAAACATCACCAGTGAATACACGCAAGAATACTGTAAAAGTGCCTCCTTTTTATTAATGGAAGATCTCTTCAAAAATATTACAGTCTGATAGCGTCAGGGTGTGAAGATCAACAACCCCCAATACTTC
>SNQJ01S0020959.1:321180-333087 GCA_010110895.2 Picea sitchensis
TTATAGGGTGATAATGGCGGCTCCACCTGGGGATGGTACTTTCCATGTGAAGTGCCAAGAATCCTGGTTCCTGTCACTCTGAAAATTTCTGCCTAGTAGCCTTCGTTGATTGATTAGTTTTATTCTCAAAAATTGGAAGAACAATGGTCAGCGGCTTAGGGACTTCTCTTTAGGCTTCAACCAACTGACTAATTTCATTCGCTCAGAAAATGCAGGCGAAAAAAAAAATGGTATGTACAATGGAGAGTGAAAACTTGAGTCTCTACTGGGGCAGCACATAATGCTTCAACATTCTACCATTTACAGGTCCTCCTGGCAGATCTGTCCCATCGGCGTTGTTTAGCAAGAAAGCGTTGTTTCCCCTGAATGCTTGAATCATGTATGGTCCTCTCCATAGACTGTCAAATTTTCCATGCTTTCCCTTGTCTTCATTTTTGGCGTCCCATCTCAACACCAAATCTCATAGCTCAAAATCATCTTCCTTGGTTCTTTTGTCAAAAATCTTCTTGATGCTTTCTTGGATTACCTGAGTCTTATTGAAAACTTCTTCCCTAGACTGCTGTAAATGGATCATCTGGTTGATCCTTCTCTGTGAGTCATTTGTCTCGGCTTGTACATCTTGAAGCAACTTCATGACAAGGAATCCTAAGGAAGTGGGGAAAATTGCTTCTGTGCCATAGACTAGCTGGTATGGTGACATACCGATTGACTTTTTGGTGGTCAGTCTGTCAGCCCATAATGCGAACACCAACTTGTTATGCCACGATTTTTTTTTTCCTGCAACGTTTTCTTGATGATGTTCACCAAGGTTTTGTTTGAATATTTCGCTAGCCCATTCCCCTGAGGGTAGTAAGCTGTGGAGTGTCCCAAACCAATGTGATACTGGTTGCAAAAATCTATGAGTTTCTTCAACCGAAAAGCAACTGCATTATCAGTTATAATCTTTCTAGGAAATCCCAAGCGAGACAAGATATTATTTTCAAGGAATTTGATAATAACAGAGTCAGTGGCTTGCCTTCTTGGTACTGCTTTGATCCATTTGGTAAAATAATCGGTGGTAGTGAGAATCCACCTGTGCTGGCCTGAAGAAGGGGGGTGTATTTATCCAATGAAGTCCAATCCCCATTGCTGGAAAGGGGCTTCAACTGAGATCGGTTTCAGAGGTAGAGGGAGGATTTTCCTTTTGCCTTCAAACAATTGACATTGATGACATGCAGTGACTTTATGATGTACATCGACAAATAGGGTGGGCCAATAGAATCTAGCTCTGAGTATTTTGTTGGCTGTGACCTTCCAGTTCAGATGGCCACTACATTCTCCTGCATGAAATTATTGTAACACGTTGTCAGCTTCATCTTTCAATAAACAATTTAACAGAATACCTCCAGGATCTTTCCAATACAAATTGCCTTCTAGAATACAGAATTTTAAGGCTTTCAACTTTAAAAATCTAGCTTTAGTCTTAGTCAAACCAGGGGGAGCTTGTAAATTTTTCAAAACAAATATAAGGTCTGCGTACCATGGAGAGTTTAGAAATACCTCTCTCACGCTTGGAGTCGCCATCTCACCATGTTCATCTGTTGCAGCTAAAAAATTAATGTCAAGAGCATGGAAATTAGATTCAACCATTAATTTTGCTAGGCCTTGACCTTTGAATAGTTTCGTAGGCTTAATCTCTATGTCGTATTCTAAAATGACAACAATCCATTTTCCTCTTCTTCCATCTGGATTGTCCTGGGTCAAAATGTCTTTTACTACCGCATTCAGAACATATGCAATGGTATGGGAATGAAGAATGTAGACCCTAAAATCTTTTATAGCTTTTACCAAGGCAAAAGCTTGTTTCTCCATTATCTTGTAATTCAGAGCAACGTCTCTTAATGCTTTACTAAATAAAGCTATGGGTTGTTCATACCCTTCACTGTTCTTTTGTAGTAATACTACTGCTATAGTATGTTCGGAAGCGAAAGAAAAAAGATAGAAATCCTTAGTAAAATCAGGACTGATCAAGACAGGGGCCTTTGTGAGTGCTCGTTTGACTTGCTCGAAAGACTGTCTGGACTTAGTGTCCCATTTTATTTTTACATCCTTTTTTAGCATATTTGTAATGTTTCTGAGGAGCTCTACCAGATTGGGAATGAATATTCGTAGAAAGTTTATTCTCCCAATAAAAGACTGTAATTCTTTGATGTTTCTTGGGTGTTCTAATTTTTATATGGTCTCGATTCTGCTGGGGTCTATTTTGATTCCGTCCTTGGAGATGATGTGTCCTAGCAGTTTGCCTTCCTCTAGTCCGAAAAGGCTTTTCTTAGGATTTAAAGAAATCCCAAACCTTCTACATTTCTCGAAGAATCGTCTGAGGTGTCGCAGGTGCTCGTCATCAGATCGGGAAAACACAGTTACATCATCCAAATAGATGACAATAAACTTACCTGATTCTTCCACAAAGGCGATATCCATCGCTCTCTAGAAAGTGGCTCCAGCGTTCATCAAACCAAAAGGCATTTTCACATACATGAAAGTGCCCCATGGTGTGGTGAAAGCGGTTTTGTCTTGGTCATCCGGGTGAACTAGGATCTGATTATAACCCGAGAACCCGTCCAACAAAGAGATTCGACTGGATCTGACCACCCTTTGTAGGATGTTCCATTTTGGGCAAGGGGTAATTGTCCTTCAGGGAGACCTTATTCATATTTCGGAAATCAATGCACAGCCTGATTTCCCCGGATTTCTTACATGTCGGGACCAAATTTGAGACCCATTTGGAAAAATGCAACGAGACTATGATTTTGGCATCATACATTTTTTTAATCTCCTTTTCTATCAGAGGGAGTAACTTGGGATTTATTCTCCTAAGTTTCTGTTTGAACGGTTCTTGGTCTTCTTTTATTGGAATCCGGTGTTGTATGATGCTGGTATCGTAAGCTTTCAAATCCTCATAACCCTTGGTGAAAACATCCAAATATTCTTTGAACAAATCAATGTATTTGATTTTTTTTATCAGGGGTTAATGATTTAGACAATTTGACCATCCTGGGTTTCTCTTCGGTCCCTATATTGCAGTCTTCTACCTCTTGTCCATTGGCTTCAATTTTCGGTTTTTTGGATATGTCGTTAAAATCAAACAAGTCCTCTAAAGGAACTAGACCCCTAGGCAACAAATTACTTTTCAAATGTAAGATATCGGCCTCCATCTCATCATTGCCTAATTCTCCCGAATCTACGCTATTTACACTATCAATTTCAAAATCAGATCTATTTACATTTTCATCTTAGTTCTCTAAATCTATATTTGTACATTCAAAATCATTTTTACACTGCAGAAAGTCTTCGATTTGATCATCATTACCAAACATTTGCTAGTACCTGATATTGTTGGGAACGGTTGGTCTGCATTTTACCTCTACCGTGTATGGGCGAGTCAAGCAAAAAGGAATCTTACATGTGGCTGCTGACGTAGCCAATCCATCCGCCAAAATATTTTTTCCCCTCGGAATTACCTGCAAGTCAACTTCAATGAAACATCTCAGGGCATCAAGAACAACATTCCTATAAGCTCTAATATGGGGATGCTTCACATCATACTCACCTTTAATTTGCTTGATTATTAAATCAGAATCACCCCTTACCATAATCTGTTTGGCACCAACTTTTTTCAAAAGCTTCAGACCGAGCATCAAGGCTTCATACTTAGCGATATTGTTAGTGCATTGGAAATTTAATTTGTAAGAGTGGTTTTCCGAATACCTGGTTCTGTGATTGTGCAGCCAAACTCCCGCTCCAAATCCTTCTTTGCTTACTGCTCCATCAAAATCCATGCTCCATAAATATGCCGGTAGCTCTTCAGTTATCACGTTTTTCTTCCTTGCTACCTCAATGATTTCTTGGCCTTCATCCTGACTAGATGTATCTTCTCCCAGCTGAGTATCTTGTTCTCCCATGTCACCATCATTGTACAAGATAAAAGAATCCAAGTCGGAATGTGCGGAGTAAAGAGGATAGTTGTGCGGTTTTTCTTGGCTACTGACCATGTATTTCATCAATGTTTCTCTGTATATCCTTCTTTGTTGCCCGAAAACTGGGATAGTGGCATAGGACATATCTAGCTTTAGGGTACCTCTCAACTTAGCCCCCCAAGACTGGGATAGCAACATTACATACTTCAGAGGGATGTCTGCAACTACCACATCCATGACCATGCTCTTTGTAGGAATCTGAACCAGGGTGATACACAGGTCCTTGATCAAACCAATACAACTAACTTTACTGGAGTCAAATGAGTGTAAATCCTTGTAAGGTCTAGTGACCTCCAGTCCCAGTTTCTCCATCACTGCTTTAGGCATTAGATTGTGGGAATCACCCGAATCCAGCATAGCGTTATGCAAGATTAGGTCATGTATGTTTAGACTGATGTAAAAAGGAGCGACATCACCATTATCGTCTCGACCATCTACTTCAGGTCCAAACAAAAGTTCAGGTTGATCATCTGTAAGGTTCACGGTATCTGAATGATTTGCTGATCTAATGGTTAAGGCCTTCATGCCTATGTCAGGTTCAATGGTTAGTGCTTTAATCACCTGTGAATGATAAACGTCTTTGTTCATCAACTCGGAAAGTGGAATGGGAATTTTTACTTTGGCTAATTCCCCCTCAAGGCTAAAAGGTGTAGGAGCTCTACCTTGGCTCATCAATTCTGGTTTGTCCACCACACTCTTCTGGCCATAAGTACTTGGTGGATTAATAGGTGAAACCTCGGGCTATGATGATCTTTTCAGAATAGTAAGGTTTTTCTTCACGGGAACTTCGATAGTGCTCTTTTCAGGAATCTTCTTGGCAGATGGCTCAGATTCCTTCTTGGTTTCGATTACCTTCTTTGTTTCAATCATTTTTTTTGGGTAACTCCCTTCTGTCTTTTTACTCCGCAGATTATACTGCCGGTGTACCTCCAAAATGGCATTTTCGAATGCCTACTGTTCTGCATCTTCAACTTCTTCACTTACTTTTGTTTGATTGAGAAGAAAAAGTTCTTGCTCTTCTTGGGTAAGGAAAATAGCTTCGTTATCGTGAATGCCCATGAGGTTTATGTGAGTATCCTCTAGTTCCTCAATCACTTCCTCCCCTTCATCAACATAATTTTCTTGTAGGGGAGGTCTGATCTGCTGATCCAGACCTCTCTTCTCTCTTTGATCCCTAGGATCTCTCTGTCTGATTTGAGGAGGGTTTCTCCTGAAGTTAGGATTTCGAACCTGAGGAGCAGGTGGGTTGTCTCTTGGAGGATTTATTTCTGACACAGTAAGTCTTTCCATCATTCTTTCCATTGCTCTGGCCAAAGAATCCAATTTGGAATCTGAGGTTGATGTGGAAGTTTCCTCTTTAATTGTGACTCTCCTCTCTGACATCTGACGTGCCCTTTTTGCCAACAAATTGGCTTCCACACTTATTGCACTTTTCTGCATGTCTTCTAGGGTGGTAGAATTTCTTTCCCTTAGTTGGTATGACATATCAGCATCAAAACCATCAGGGAATTTTATCAATGCGAAACCCTGTGGAGGTTTGATTTCAGCTGGGATTGCGTTGTACAGGTTATTGAAACGAGTGCAGTAATCTTGTACTGTTTCACCTTGATTTCTTCTGATATTTTCGATTTTTACAATATTTGGAGAGGGTTTTTCTTTACCTCCCATCTGTCTAGAAAACTCCTTTGGAATGCGGTAAGGTCAAGGAATGAGGCGACACACAAACCTTTGTACCATTTTTTAATGTCACCTGTCAAACTTTGGGCAAACAATCTCATTTGAACGTCAGCCTCATCTACTTCATGTAGATCAAAATAATCATTCATTTTATCAACATGCTGTTGTGCGCTCAAAGGTCCTATTGCGTCGAACTTTGGAAGTCTCGTTTGATAGTCTTAGGGCATGGAATGAAGAGGCACAACCAACACCAAGGGGGCATATCTAGCTGCCATGATGGGTGGAGGAGGTGGGATAACAAACTGGATGATCGGCGAGGTTGTGATTAAAGACGAGGATGAGGAGGGACTGGATAGTACCAAGGGAGTGGTTTGCAATTTAGCAGTGGGAAACATAACTTCAGGGGTTCGGGGTTGCAAAACGATTGGGTCGAGAATGATTCCAGTCACAAAACTATCGGAATGTGTTCTAACCAGGCTTTGTTGGGAAAAGGTGTCAAATTCAGGGTTTTGAAAGGTAACGAGCTCCCCTGAAAAGGAAAGGGACTTATGAAAGGGAGTATGACTTACTGAGCCTTCAACTATGGTCTTTTTCCTGAGCAACTATTCTGGGTTATCTGTCACTATCGTAGGTTCTTGGTCTGGATGAGATCGAGTATAAACTTTCTTGGGAGCCAGATTTCTTTTTGATTTTTTATATATATACTTTTTAGTTTTATGAGTCCGAAAATAATATGAACAAATTTTAATCAACCTCTAAACATTACTTTCTTCTCAAATTTGCAATATTCCAGGAACAGACTTTCTTTTTAGGGAAAATAAAACGTGAAATTATAAATTTTTAGTTCTTTCCCCAGTGGAGTCGCCACTATGTTAGCACTTGGTAAATTTCCGAGAGGTTGACAGCAGAAGAAATCTACTAAGGTAACTTTATCCAACCACTTTTGAAGCTGGGATGTAGCCCTTCCAACTTCAGAGAGGGATCTCTCTATATGATTTAGATATGTTTCAAATTTTGAATATTAGGATAGGTAAATAAATAGGTGGGTTTTTTGTTGTCGTAGTGTTTGTCGAGTTGGTTGAGACAGTCTACACATCCATTGGGTTGTGGGGTCTGTGTTTTTAATAATATATGAAATCCGAACCAGAAACACAAAGGAAAACTTTCACAGGGAAAGATAATATAATCACTGGATTCTTTAGTAGCATAAATGATGAATAACAGAAAAGATGAGAAAGATAATTTCAACAAAGAAGCAGTTAAGAATTTCTTTATTGAAAACACCAGAAGATAAAACACTAAAATCCTTTGAGTCAGAAACAGGTTATATGAGATAAATCCTGCAACATTCGTTACTTCTAAAGATTAGATTTAGAAAACAGTATGCTAACAAAATGAGAATAACATTCAACTTAGAGAGAAAAACATCACCAGTGAATACACGCAAGAATCCTGTAAAAGTGCCTCTTTGTATTAATGGAAGATCTCTTCAAAAATATTACATTCTGATAGTGTCAGGGTGTGAAGATCAACCACCCCCAATACTTCGAAATATGAAGTATTTATAACTCAAATTACAAACGATCCTGTCATTAATGATCAGGACATGCTAAATCTATTTTTAGCCTAACTAACTTAACAAATTTCCTAAATCTAGGAACTGCTTGATGATGTGGTGTAACTGCATGCTGATTTCTGGGTGGGCCATTGATGAAGCCTCTGCACGACCTCATCTGTCTGGACAAATGATTGGACTGGGACAACTCATCTGCTACTCGATCAGATCACAGAGTTCCTCCCATCGGAGATGACTGGGCATGTTGACTTTGAGTAGCCTTCGATACACTTCATCCATTTCTGTGTACTTGGCGAAGGTAGGCTTGGTGAGGAAGATATATCGAATCTCATGTTGGATACTAATGTCCCACTGAAGTGCATCTAGAAATGCCTTTCCAGTGATGCTCCCTTGAATTCCTGCAAACTTTGAACTGTCCTTAGCCACATCGGCCAATCTCTTCTTGTAGTCTGGGAGTGTAATAAATTTATCATTGATTACCTTCAGTCCAGGAAGACCTTTCTTATGGAGAGCCTCAATATTACTAAAGAATATTTGTACCCCTAGGTCCATGGCCTGAACCTTCTCTTACAATTGAAGCATTAATCCTCTCTTGGTCAAAAATCTTTTGACCTCAAGGATGGTCTCTGTTCTGTCTTCAATATTCAGCTCTTCCAGCTGTTCCTTGGTCTTAGAATTTAGGAACTTGATGATCTCGTTCGCCTGTGTTGGCATCTCTCCCAATTCTGATCTGATCTTCTCGATGGCCTGTTTGCTTCTCTGCACCAATTCATTATGCTCAAACATTATTTGTATCACGGGCCATATCTCATTCATGGACTTGGTGATGTCTGTCCATACACTTTCTTTAACCTCGACCAAAGTTTTTCCTGCCACTGTTTGCTTCCGGAGCTGCTGTAACTCTTGTTTGAGATGATCTGTCACCTGCTTTTCCTTGGAGAGGCTGGTCTAAAAGGAATATTTGAGTTCCTGAAGGTTCTCAATCTCCTTTTTGAGCCTGCTGATCTCTGTTTCCTGCAGGTTCATCTTTTCCATAGACTTAGCCAGGTCGGTTGTCTTCTCCAGGGATGTCAATGGAGTCGCGGATGGGACTTCTGTCACTGATGCTGTGCTCACTCCTGAAATTGGAATAGCAGTCAATGGAATGACTTCCATTGGCTTCAGTTGCTCTTTCACTTTTAATAGCTTCTGCATCTCAGCTTCCATTTCCTTAAGCTGTGCATTCTGCTCCATGAGCAACTTGAGCATTTCATCTTTCTCTCCTTCTTTCTTTGCTATCTCCTTCGCCTGCGAATCCTTTGTGGGTGGGAGCTTCAATTGTTTCCTTAAGGAGGTTATGTCAGCATTCTTCTTCTTAATCATCTCCTCCACTGCTTTCACGTTCGAAGGATTGTAACCGATCTTGAGGACCAGTTCCTCCAAAGTCTTGATCCTATTGTCCTTGGCAAAGGATGATATCTTCTCCAACTTCAGTTGTGTTTGAACATTGTTCAAGGACACTTGCAGTTTGGACACAGTAGTGGAAGCATGCGTTAATGTGTAAAATACCATTTCCCCTGTCTGCTTGTGCAGATCCATCTGATCGACCGGATGCACGTCCTTCGTCTGGAATTCGAAGGTGGCCCTTTTATAGTCAGTGATCACCTTTGGATCTAGTACCTGTGCCTGGAGGAATGCCATATGCATTCTCCCCTTCTCGGTGTTAAATGCCTACAACAGCCTATGTTGTGCAGTCAACGTCTGCTTCCAGAACTGGGTGCAAGTACTATTGGTTAGGGTCTGGTTCCTTTTCTTGATCAACTCATACTTTTCAAAGATACTCAACTTTGGTCCTACCTTGCCTGGCTATGTGTTCAATGGAGAATCTGTGGATTTATTCGGCAATGCTGAGGTTATGACCTTCCAGAGGCTTGCACCGAGGGGTGGCCTATCAACCTTGGTCACTGTAGTGGACGAGGCTTCTTTTTCTCCGGTCGGGCTAGGAACTGGAATAGTCTTAGGCCTCTTGGTATGCAACTGGAATTCTTCTGATGATATCTCAGTGACAGGCAGAGATAAATCCTGCCTAGGCCTTTTCTCTTTCGGGACCTGTGGTGTGGTTGTTGGTGACACAGTGGCTAGGGGATCCTGTTGTTCTACTTCAACCAATGTTTTAGGCTCCCATACGGTCTGGTTCGCAAATTTCTCAACTTCAGGCCTAGATTCATGAACATATGGGATGTTCTTGTTTTTCACCCTCATCTCGGAGATGATCCCACATGGATCGTAATGCCATGAGAAGCTCATGAAGAACTTCATTTCTTTCAGCAGCCTGTCTGCTTCTTCCCCAGTGCCACGATTGTTGCAGATGAAGGAGCCAATATTCCCTTTGATTCTGAGCTATTGCTTTTTCTTCAGTGACACAAAATGGATATCATCGGAATTTATTATCTGCCTGATATATTCCAAAGCAAAAATTCTGACAGGTAGATACTTGGGCATCTTATACGGTGCCAAATCAAACCTGTATACTCTGATCTCGGTGTAATCTTGATACAAATACCAATCCCCTGTCTTTGTGTTATTCGAGAGATGCAGGATCCTCTGAGCTTCATCATTTATCTGAGGCTCGGGCCTTCCGCCTAGCATACTTATCACAGGGTGGTAGAATTGATCAATGAACTCCTTGAAACTGAAATCTGTGGAGTTGTGCTTGAGCAAGGAGGTCCATGCTATCACTGCCTAGGGTCTACCATCTCCATCCATCTTCTGCATGGAAAAAATGAATTTGTCTGCTTGGAAGAAGACGAACAAGTACGCCAGTATAGATGAGTATTGAAACATGCCTTTCGTGGCGAAATTCATGAATTGTTCGTGAATATTGTTCGCCAGGAACGTGCTGAAGTCAAATTGGGTGGTGGGCTTCTCATCGGTAGAGAAGATGGATAAAAATCCCAGAATGGGTTCATCTACCCACTGATCAGAATAGTATCCTAACAAGGCACAAAGGGATGAGATGATCTGGTTTCCTTTAGTCGAGAACATGGAAGAAGGATAAGGATGATTTGTGGAGGGAAATTGAGCGTATGGGGGGAGGAAAAGCTCGAATATTTGAGCCCTTTGAGGGAAAGTCATTTTCTAGTATAATTCTGTAAGAATTTCCAGGTTGAAGGGTGATGCAGAGTCGGCTCGGGGGATTTGCATCATTTGGTCGATGCATTCGAGCGTGATGAGGAAAAGGATCTCCCCAAACGAGGAGACGATGGCTCTTTGCTCAGGAATGTAGTGGGCTTGGCACTTAAGAGCGAACTCTGGAAAAGGGTGGATCTGAGGGAAGAGGTAAAGGGGTAAGTTGGACTCCCAAAGTCCGATTTCATCACTCTGGTCCAGGAAGACTTCCTTGAGCCATGACTAAAGGTCTGTGAAATCAAAATCGCACTTTGTATCTGTGATTAATCGGTCTTTGTCGACCAGTGGGATCCTGTCAAGGTCGATAGGAGGCAGGAGAAATGAATTCTCCTCTCCTTCTGCTTGTTTGGACTTTGGCACCATTACTACAACAATACCTGCAAGAAAAAAATGTTAGCGGGGTGGCTGTTGGTGGGGGCAACTGATTGTAACGGAGGAGTAAACGGGGTAAATCTCTCTGGTGCGATGAGTGGGTAAATGGTGAAAATAGGAAGAAAAGGATAGTTTTGAGTAAATGGGTGTTCGTTGGGCGCGGGAGATAGGTCAGCTAGTTAACGGATAGGTCATCCAGTAATAAATGGCCAACGGATCACTTAGAGTGTGAGATGGCAGGTGACGGTGACTGAGGGATACATATGAGTGATGTGGTGGCTACCGATTAGGGTAAAGGTCATAGTGAGGGGGCTTGCCACGAGCGAATGGGGGGGAAGAACTAACAACAGTTATGGGACGTGACTATTTCGGGAAAGGTGGATGGTGATGTCTAGAGGTGACGATGGTATGTCAGACAGTAGGAGATTATGGGACTCGGGGTCATTAGATCGTTTCCACATATAAAGAGGGGCCCACCAGAGGAAAGATACCATTCCGGATCCCCCCCCCCAGTTAAAAGAAGAACAGTCGGGGGGGGGTCCGAAAAACATCTTGGGCCATTGATATGCGCACCTGATTCTGAGCCGCAGATCTATGCGCGCTGTTTATCACACATTCCAGACCCCCCCCCCCTCCATTAAAGGAAGAATGGATGGGGGGGTCCATAATTCAACGTTGATCGTAGATTTGCGCACTTGATCCTGAGCCTTCTAGATGCACGCGGGTCTTATCAGTAATTCCGGACCCCCCCCTCCTTTAAAGATAGAACGGTCAGGGGGGTCCAGAAAGACCTGTCCACTGTAGATCTGAGCGCGATCATCTGGACCATTGATACATGAACGGAGCATAAGTGAGGGCACAAAAAAAACATGTGCCTAGAAACTTAGGGTAAGTTCTTTTCACGGGTTTTTCTCCAAGACTTTTCATGTCTACACCACCAAGGGGTTAGTCTAACCTAGACACTTTGGCTAAGATTAAACTGTTTATCCAAATTCATTCACTACCCTATCAACATCAATTTAAAAATAACTTGGCCATGCTTGAAAGGTATGGACCAAGTTACTATTATTGCATGGGGATTTTATTGAATTCTTTTAT